>JMFS01116875.1:0-24560 GCA_000699545.1 Podiceps cristatus
CAGAACAGCAAGCTCCAGAGAGAGCACAAGGAAACACAGCTGATCAAACAGCCCCAAACGAAATAAAACAAAAATAAGGTAACAAGAAGGCAACATGAACAGAAAACGAACCGAACAAGGAACCAGAGCCAGGGGGCGATGGCTGACCCTCACTTATACCGGCCATGCCGTCTATATCATGGAACACTCTCTTTGGCCAGTTTGCATCAACTCTTCTGGCTGTGCCCCTCCCAAGTGTTTGCACCTGCACATCAGCAAAGCTTGGGAAACTGTAAGATGTCCTTGATTGTCCATCAGCAACAAACAACAGCAGCGTACTATCATCATTTTTCACATACTAAATCCAAAACACAGTAGCTGCTGAAAACAAAACTAGCTCTGTCCTGGCTAGGACACAAGCATACCTTTATTTTCCTTTTAAATTTTATATCAAAATGAATGTACAGTGTAAGATATAAAGTCTTGTCATGTCTAACAAGATATACCGCTGTGTCATGTAAATTTTCCTACTAAGTTTTTATCATGAGTAAGGCAGAGCTGGATTTCTGATTGCTCATTTGGTAGCCACGAAAGGCTTTGACAGATTCCAGTTCCTTCCAATGTAGTTTTCTGTCAGTACAAAGAAAACTGACAAAGAAAACAGAGCCAACTGATCCTTGGCCATGCCTGATAATTTCTCCACACATGTAAGACTTTCCAATTCAATGGCTTTACAGTTTCTACCATGTCAGAGAAAAGACATATCAGAACACTGTCTATACCCTGGCAATTTCTCCCTCCCCAGTACCAAGAGCTACTGAAAGATCATGAAGCGTTTCTCTATTGAGCTAAGAATGAAACATATATATAGAGATGCCATGGCTTTCCAAATTCTCCGATCTTTCTGTCAGGCTGTCAGATGAAAGGGGATTTGAAAGCATTCCCTTTTAGACCCTTTTCAAAAAATATTTACTCTTATTACTGAACTCTTTGAGATTTTCTGCCATTCCCACAATTGAACGTTGTAGTTCCTAAGCAATATTGACTGTCTTCAGCAGGGATTTGGACCCAAAGACAATCAAACCAAGAAAAACCACCAACATTTTTTCTAGGTCAGTCTCATCCCAGCTGATCAAAGGAAATTATTATGTGGTAAACATAGCAGGCAAGCCACCATGCAAGCAGAGACCGTTTGGCAGCTCAGGACTGAACCGTATGTTTATGGTTTAAAATGGAGGTTGAAAAAAACATCATGGGGCCGGACCCTAGCCATTTTTCTACCCTTTCTCCTCTACTGTTTCTGTTTATAAAGTTATATTATAGCAATATACATCTTAAATGTGCTTTAGTCTGCCTCCAACATGATGACAACTGTTAAAAAGATGACAGAACTGTATTATAGAGCCTAGATGTTGATTGCAGATGTTCACACAATTAGAGTGGGAACTCTTCTCCAATTAGCAAACGGGGTTGGGAGTCCACTCACATGGCTGCTCTGTGCTGAAAGTCATAATCTCATCTTGCAGGATCTATTTTTGAGCTGCTCCTGACATCATTTTTCCAAACTCTTATTAGGACTCTATGTGCCTCTTGCAGATTAGAAGCAATTCTCCCTCCATAATTCAGCATTTCAAGGAAACTTTGTACCTTTGTATTTGTCTATCAGAGCTACGTTAGTGATACCGTCAGCTTTATTGTGATCTACATGTATATCTCTTCCAGGTATGTTACTTCCATCATACAGGAGTTAAGTTTTTTTTTTGTTTAGTTCTGGTTCTTTCCATAGTTGCTCTGTGCCTCCAGCCATGCTCAGCTAGTATTTTTTCCCAGATCAAAACGTCATTCCATTAAACCTTCATGCCTTCCATCCCATCAAAATATTGATGAATTTCCCCATAAAACACCCTGGGAGCTGAATACATGCCAGTTCCACTTGCTGTTTTTGCTGGACTGAAACTTTGAGCTCTGCATGACTTTCTGCCTCAGGTGGCTCATAGTGGTTTGGATTTTCTTATGTCTTCAAGTTCAGAGCACTGACCATCCTCCATAGTATTACTGTAGACTCGTTGATTTTCTTTGCCTGGTGAACTCAAAATGTTTCATGAGGGGTTAATTCTGTTTTTTTTCTGTAGTAGCCCCCAGAATTTTTTGATTCTGCTCACAGACTCATCTCCTGCTGGGAACATATCTAGCCCTTAAAAATTGCTCTTCAGCCTCAGTTCTGTCACAGATTATTCTCTGGTTTCACCTTCAGTTTGTATTTTCCACCATTTGCAGTTGTGTGGTGCCATACTCTTCACATTTCCTTATGACAGTCGTAGCATTACTTTCCTTTTGTCTGAATTACACGGGAATTATTAGGCACATATAGCACTTTAAAGACAGCTGTTCTAGAAATAGGGCAACCTTCTAACTGATTTCCTCTGTTGCTGGCATCCTAATACAGATGCTTGCAAGCACAGTGTGACATGCTATTTAAAACTTCCTATGAGTTTTCAAAATCTCCAGAGAGTTTTGGCTCCAATGGAGCTTTTAGTTGCTCCATTCTTTCACTCCAGCTCTTTTCTTGTTCCATTTTACAAAGACCAGGAGGTGATCAGCAATCATTCAGAGCTTACCATTCCCACTGGAGTTCTGCTTTATTTGATTGTTTTTGCCAGCTGCTTTGTGTGCAGTCAGAGGGAACAAAGCAGCAAGGACTCTTGCCATATGCCAGGAAGGAACGCACAACTGCTGGCATGAAGGAAGAGGTGACAGAAGTGACTGGGAGCTCTGAAAGGAAGCAAGTAGGGAATGGCAGCTCCCAGTGGGTGATGGAGAGTGTAGGTGATCAGGCTCGGGCTCTGACACATGCCCTCAAATCAGTAAAGATGCAGCCCTTGGTGCCTGCTGTTTCAGGTACCTCGGCTCATTTCTTAGCTGAAGAACACATGCTTTACAGCTCATGCTCTTGTCAATCACGGAAGAGCCAGGCATTCAGCTGCTAGTATCAGGGCCCTGTGACCTCTAACAGCCACAACTGGCCTCACCTGGAGCCACCCTACACCCTCTGCCCATTGGCTCAGGAGCCCTATTTCAGCTCAGCTCAGCACTTCTTGCTGCTTCCTCTTAGGCTGAGTAATGGAAAAAGCTTTTTTACTATTGAGTCTGGCCTTGTTTCCTGGATGGAGCTGGGATGAGTCTTGTAGGTAGCTGGTCTCTAGCTCTGCCTCCTGAATGGACCTGGGCCCTGCAGTGCAGCCTTGTTTCCCGCCCTGTCTCTGGCTAGATCCTCACCATGTCAGAGGCTGTTGATGGACCCTCTTTTGAGCTGCCAGCTCTGCTCATCCAGTTTGGGCCCTGTGGGATGGTACCCTGTCAGTGAGGGGCTGGCCTGCTCTGGGGTCACCCATCTCTCCTGGCTTGCCCCTGTCTTGGCATAGCCCTGCTCATGCTGCTCCCTGACAGCTACAACCTCTTCTCTCCCTGCAGAGAACAACCTTATGCCATGGCAGCTGCTGATAAAAGACAGGCATAAGTTGTACACGTAAGGCAATGCAAAGAGTTTGATCTCCTGTTATGACCTCCTGGCTTGCCCCTGTCTTGGCATAGCCCTGCTCATGCTGCTCCCTGACAGCTACAACCTCTTCTCTCCCTGCAGAGAAGAACAACCTTACACCATGGCAGCTGCTGATAAAAGACAGGCATAAGTTGTACAGGTAAGTCAATGCAAAGAGTTTGATCTCCTGTTATGACCTTTACTTACCCTGGATCTATGCAGGGGCCATAAAATACTGATTTTCATCTGTTTTTTTGTTTTGTTTTTCCCAACTAGATTTATATTTGCCACATTAGGTGACCTAGAGTCAGATTGGCTGTTATGTACTTTCCCACCCTTATATCAGAGGGGAATATGGCCTAAACATGTTCAGCTCAAGCACTTCCCAGCTGACATGTGTTGAGCTGAGATATAACAAGATTAAAACTAGCAGAGGGTATAGCCAAGGGAATCAGGAAAGCAGGAGAAGTTCTGTGACAACTTTCTCAAATGCAAAACTTCAGTCTGAAGTCCCTAGGGAATACTGTCAAATCTCACTCCACAAGCGCAGAAAGGAAAGGAAGAAAGCAAGCTGCTGTCCTTAATGTAACAGCATCTGGAGAAGCCATACTAACAACTGAGAATAGTCGAGAGGGAAGGCACGTAATATGCAACAGGTTTTTCTAAATGTCGTTGGGAATGATGTTGTGGTATACAGACTTCACATATAATAGAGTTCTAAATGAGGCTCCTGCTGGGATGGGTGTTTGCCCAGCAGGGAGAAGTCACAAGCAGTTAAACAGCCATCCAAGACAGGAAGAAAATCATACTTCTCTATTTCAAATGTTACATCTGAACACTCAGAGCTACCAGAAATAACAGCATGCATAGTAGCAGTAGAATCCTGCATTTAAACACATAATTTTCTGCTAATATGGGTCTACAAGTAAGTTTCCTTTGACATATAATTAAAGGCAGTCAGCCAGGTAGGTTGCTATTCCAGTTAAGAAATGTTGAGGTTTACTCTGAACCCATGTGAATGAATGCCAAAGAAACAAACTGGAAAATCTTTATCAATTCCTGATGTAGGAATGTATTAGACAGATTACCTATAATACTGTTGCATCAAAATAGGACAAAGGAATTTCCATCTAATGATAATACCTGTTAATATTTCTTTAAAGCATTTGTTGATTCAGCGTTTCATCATAAGCAATAAAACTTGTGAGGAAAGATTGATATTGGTAGCTTTTATTTGTGGGATTTCCCTGTGTGTCTGTTCTCAAACTGAAAAGTATATGAAATTCAAACTTTTCTGTTTCCTCTCTAAATTAATTCTCATATGGAAGAAATTATTAATTGAGTTTCTAAAACAGACATTTAAATTTCTGTGAGTGTTTTTGTTTAAAAGCACAGAATTATAAACAGTTCTGTCCTTGAGCAAAACCAGTGCAAATGTCACTGTACTTCTGTTTTGAAAAAGTAAAAATAAAGACCACTAAAAAACCCTGGGAATTACTTTTCCTGACATCTACAGATATTAAAATAACTGTCATCTATTACCACTGTGTCTGTGTTTTATAGTTCTGCCCCTATAGGAAAATTAATGGAAGATAAAGCAGTATAACTATTATACTAACTGAATGTATGAATATTTCTGAGTTATTAAAATTAAACCCAAGTTTTCACACCTTCCCTTGACATTTCCTATGTCCAGTTTGCTATAGGATCTATTTGGTACTAGTAACAAAACAGGAAAACTAAATTGACTTTTATTTATTATAAATTACTGTGAAATGCCATTACCAGATTGGGTGGTTTCTCTCTTCCCACTCCCTCCCTTCTTGTCTTTATGAAGATCCTCATTCTAATGCTTTGGATGTAGATACAACAATTCTGGTATATAAAGCTATTTTTATGCTTGTCTACCTGCCATTAGATCTTTGGTAGCAGTTACTGAATGCTGAGTTTCTTCTTACTGAGGTTTTTATACATTGTAGTCTACAGAAACAACCTGTACAAAAGGCACGAGCCTCTTAAAATGTAATGCAACATTATTCCACCCCATGTAAAAGCCAAGGGCCAGCTTCATTCCATGGGAACCTGGGGAGGAGCTTGACATAGGCTCCCCTAAGGAGCTAGTTAAAACCTAATTTTCAATGTGGTGGCACAAGTTAAAAATCAAACTTTTTCACTGTTTCGTGAAACTGACTGAAGTGTAAAACTATTTTGTATTACAGTGGGGATCAGGTGCCTGAAGAGACAGCAAATAGGCACTGTGCTAATATTGGCGAAATTGAAAGTTTTTTGATGATGGTTTTGTTATTCTCCTATCTACCATGGATATAAACAGAAAGAGAACATAAGAGTTAGGACAGAGGAGGTAGAAATGAAAATTCCTAGTTATTTTCCACTGGAGTTAAAGGCAAGAATCCTCTACTTTTACCCATTTTTTTACCTTTCAGTTCCCAAAGTAGAGTTTATAATTTATTTTTTTTTTTTTTGGCAGGCAAGAATTCACACTGAGACTGAGGTTCCTACCAGCCCTAGAATATCTCCCAGATAAAGTTTGAACAGAAGCCCAAAAGCAGGGAATAAAGAGGCCTTCTCTGAATTGGGCTGACCCTGTTACCACATTTTTCTCCAGGATATGAAGTAGCCACATAAATTACAGGTATAAAAGGGCTTAATATTTCTTTTTGTTTCTGAGTGCAACCGTCTTAGTCGTGGTATCTGCAAAATCTCTACTTACAGACCTCTGTTTCACAGACAAGAGGAAAAACCCAGCATGTTTCCCTCGCTCTCCGGGGGCAACTGCAGAGAGCCGGAGTGAGGAGAGTGCTGACTCCGAGGTCTTACAGCACCACCTGCTGCTCACTGCTGAGGTTTGCGTTCACTTTAAAATCTCTGAACAGGAACTAGTTAAAAACATGTAAATCAGGAAAAAAAAAAAAAAATCTGGTTGGGGGAGAGGGGGGAGAAGTCTGTGTACCCAAGACCCGTATGAGCAGGAGCCTGCATTATTGGGTGGCTGGAGCGCAGGAAGTGTTACACTTGTGGGTAGCCCAGGGGTCTGCTCCCTAGGCCAGCTTTCCAGCCATGGCTTTGGCAAGGATAAAGCACTGTGTAAACAGCTGCTCCTCCCCCGAGCTGAAGGAACAGTAGCACCTACTCAGCTCTCTGCCTCCTCCATCGTGCTATTGAGAGGTAAGTTCAGTCTGGGGTGTTTCTGTGCATAAAGAAGTATTCAGCAAAACATAGTAAGTTCACCTAAGTAAAAGTCTTGAGGTAGGTTCTTGCTGTGGCTGACTGTCCTCATGACCTAGATGAAAATCTTTGTCTTAATCCCCTCCCTGTAACGAGGCAAGTGCCCAATGGATGTCACTGGGCTAGGGCTTAGGACATGGGCTATTCCTAGCCTTGTCATTCACCAGCTGGCTAATTTTGGGCACTGCCTGGTTCCCCAGTTTCCCTACCTGTGAGACATGGCCAACAATACCTAGTTTGATAAGAATAATGCAGCTATGTATTGATCGTTTGCTAACTCTCTGGAAAATACAGGAATATATGTCAAAAAGGCTGTCAAATAGCCAGGCCCTGGAGAAATCTACCTGCGTTTGATAGCAGAATCTATACAGTTGGACACATTTCAGCTTTGTCAGTGCAAAGAGCCCTCCCTAAACATGAAAGGCCTTGGACCCTATTCTGTTCAGTGGCAGTCAAAGACAATAAATCCATGAGATAGGTGAGAAAGGACTGACCTAATGAACGCAGTTGTACGTCACTATAGAGATTCTGTGCAAAATGTTAAATACAATCGTTCTTATAATGTAATGAATTCATGTATGTACTTGAGTGAGTTTTCTTTTTTAAAAAAAAATGCAGGATAGATTTAGGCAAGAAGTGTCAGTTTTCTGCTTACAAATGCTTTCTTTGCACCATGTTATATGAATAGTTCTATTTCATTAGCTTCCATCTCTTCATGGTGTATCGTCAATAAGATCTTCCCATTATTATCACCTGCTCAGTGTTTTATATAAAAGAAAATAAGAGTCTTTGCATGCTGTTACACCACTAACTAGTAGTTAAACTACAAAATGCAATATTTTTTCAGTATTCTGCAAGTTAGTATCAAAACCTTGATGTCTTCAGTCTGTAGGTGCTATCTGGTATCAGAACACAAAATATTTTAGGTAGAATCCATCTCCTTATGTTACCAGTCTCGCTATTAACTGCAGTAAAAGCTGCTGGAAGGATCTTTATGTAAGAAAGAAACAGAGTTGGCCATCAATACACTGCATACTTTCATGCTATGATCATGATGAAGGCCAGGTAAATGATGGCAGAGTAATATGCTGCATTACCAACTGAGGAGGTAGAACCAAGGCACAGTTAACCTAAGCAACCAAATGTCAGGCCTCTGTGGGTTGTTGGAAAGAGAAACCAATGATGAAATCCTGCATCTCAGTTTAGCAATCTTGTGTATTCCTAAAGTAGGGTTCTCCTTCCCTAAACAGTGAAATGATTTCTTTAGTCAAAGGGTATTTACCTGAAAAGCTTCCTCACTTTGCTTTTTCTCAGGACCCATTTACCAGCTCCTGTGATTGGATTATCTGATCCCTCAAATTCTTATCTTAATGCTGCTTCAGTGATGACCACCCAAATAGTTATGCAATACAGCACTGTCAGTACTTCACTTATTTTGAAGGAGTGGGGAAAAAAGTAAAAACTCCTATATTTATCTTATGACTACTACACTGGGGCTCAGGTCAAACACTGGTGGGGCTGTTCTGCCGCAAAAAGGGATTAGCCCCTTGAGCAATGCGGATTCAGGCCACACTCCTCTTTGTGGCTGATGGGCCAGGGATAGCCTGCTGAGACCAGTGCCCTGGGCAATATAAAGCTGCAGAGTTGGAGGCCCCTCTAGGCTACACAGCTGAGTCCCATTTAAATCTCGGAGTGGTGAAACTCCTGCCATTTTGGTGACCTGCATCCAGAGGGCAGCCACTGCCTCAATATTAATCCAAGTCCATTTTAGTGAGATTTAACCAGACCTATAAAAGCACACTTCATTTCTTGCAGCTTCACAGGCTCCTCGGCATGTGTCCATGTGCCTAATGCTATTTAGTAAGTCATTAAGATGATCTTTGTTTCCTAAATGATAGCAGAAGACTTTTGATTCTCTCCTTCCATCTGTGCACATAAGAGGACACAAAAGAGGCATGATTCTCCTCCACCGAAAAATCATTCTCTACAGAGAATCGCTCTTCAGTCATTTCCCCCCTCTTAATACAGCACTTGTCTTTATACAATTCAGCACCTGATCCCCAGCAGTACAGGATGCAATTTCATATTGTGCACAGCTCTCTTCCACTCTGCAAGTACATATGCAGCACACACGCAAAGCTCAATGATGTTTTCACATCAGGAATCTTCTCTCCTTTCAGCGGTAATGGGTTCAACCAAATTCCCAGATCCAAATAACGCAAGGTACTACTTTGCTCTTCATGAATTTCACTTTGTGCATTGTTGCTTTGAACTTGAATAAACCCGTAGGAAAACCAGAGCCCTACACCACCATACTTAAAACAAGCGCGTCCTTTTGCACCTAAAGCAACAGAACTTTATTAGGAAGCTGTCAGATATAGACAGACAGTTTCAGGAGATTACAGCCACATAGGTCAGCGGGAGGGAGCAGCAGTAATAAAGAAGACAGATGATCTGCGGTACTCCCAATTGTCAATGCTATACCAACAGCGGTGCAAGTGCTTCTACCACATCTGGAGAGGCTAATACCTTTGTCCTGGAGGTATTGCCTGAATGTGGAGTTACACTGCCCTAAACAATGCACTGTGGGGTGTAGGTGGGGACAAATGTGCCCCCTAAAGTCTCTCTAACACACGGTGCTTCTTCATCCTTTATGGTACAGCGGGGACCTTTTTGCTGCTATAACCCTGCATGTACTAAAAGTAGCAAACATTATGCAGTCACTTACTGCTAAGATCAACTCTTTCATGCTCAGTTAGAACATTTTTTTTTGCTATCCCAAGAGTTCTGAGATACACACTGTAATCAAAGACTATTACAGGAAACTTCTCCTTTAATAATGATCTTCCTTCCTTCTCTCTGCTCT
The DNA here is from genome assembly GCA_000699545.1 of Podiceps cristatus. NCBI lineage: Eukaryota > Metazoa > Chordata > Aves > Podicipediformes > Podicipedidae > Podiceps > Podiceps cristatus. Next base: position 9,630 of record JMFS01116875.1, read on the forward strand.
CCTAACATGAGACAAGTGACATTTTTCCTTAATAAGAAGGATTGGAAGGGCTGAACCAAACTAGTCCCCAGCACCATAGCATGCTGCTGCTATTTCAGTGGGAGCTTTGTCTCATTGACAGTTGCTGTCACTGGCATCAATAATTTAAAGCCACAGACACTGTGAAGTTGTAAATAATTTAAAAAATATAATTCATGTCTGTTCTTATTGCTGCAGCTCAATCAGGATCCAAACTTTTTTATACTCGTATTTATACTGAGGAGCACACACACAATAGGCAGCCTGTAGCAGTTCCTTCAAAACAACTCTTATTATTTTTATTTAGTTAACATTTCAATGTTATATTTTTGTAAGCAGAGGCTCTGCCACACTGTAGCACATTGGAACAGCAGGTTGTGAAATTCTTGCTGTTAAAAGGTTTCCTAGAAGAGTGGAAGCATCATTAAGTCATAGAAAACCCTTAAATAAATAATAATTTGACAACAAACCTGTTCTTGCTGCTTGCCAGAATGTTATACAAAAATATATTGAGTCAAAGTATGATTGAGATGTGCTGCACCTAACAATTCTTCCTCCAAGAAACATTAAAATGAGCTACAAAAAAACCCACCTCATTCTAAAGTTACCTGGGACTTAAGAGTTCTACAGGATTTCACCACCACCTTTTTGCAGAATAAGAAATAATGCTGATTGGAAAAAAGCCCTGTAAAGTTTTCCTTAAGGATAACTTTCTGACCAGGGCCCCTTCCAGTAACTTCATATTTCTTCCTGATATAAAGCATTCATAAATCAGATGCTAATTAGTTATGAGTTTAAAAGCTATGAGGCTAGGTAAATCTCCCAAGTGAGAGGTGCCTTTGAACCACAGACATTCCAGTACTATTGAGATATATTAAGGAATTACTAGTTGTTTTGTAAAAGGAAGCATCAAGAATCAGTGCAGTTGTTGCTCGTGAGAATATTCCTGTCACTAATGTAATATAGATGCATTAATATTTTTTTGCCTATACAGGTAGGGTTGCTTCACTGAGTAAGGCTGTTGAACTGGGTTACTGATGTGCTATTTTTTTCTGAAGATGATCATTAAAGTCTTCTGATATGGGCATCATATGGGGTTCGGGAAAGGTTTTTCTTGGGTTTTTTGTTTTCCTTTTCTCTTATAAAAGGAAGAAAAAGTTGTGAATTTTACTAAATGTTGATGCTATTGCTTTAATAGGTTATCCTATGGGGTGGGGAGACTTTGCCTCTGGCAGGAAGTCTTTGTTGCATCTCTTTTCAGTTGCAACAGTAAGTTTCAGAGACTGCAAATGAAAAAGTGGATTGTGTGCTGACTAGGTATAAAAAAGGTAAACTAAAATAGTTGCAAGGGCATAAGAAATCCCTAGATACAGAAAGGAAGAAAAAAAAAAAAATCAAGGTTTCTAAAGAAGATTCAGTCTTTATTTTCTTTAAACTTTTTCCAAACTTTCTTCATTCCACTTGTTCTCACAGCAGCCTGTGTAGAAAGTTTTCCCTTTTTACCAGTGACATCTCAATCCTACAGAAGGGTTGTTGCCCCAGACCCTACCTAGTGCGATCAGATTAGATGATGGAGGATGTTTTTATTCATCTTGATATAACTGATTGGTTTTGTTTGGGGTTTGGTTTTTTTGTTTGTTTTTTTGTTTTTTAAATGATCCGTCTTCTTGGTTGCTCTTACTGCAATGCAATCCATTGTATGGCCTACTCTACCTAGGCTGTTGTAACTCACGTGGAATTCAGCTATACTTTTAAGTACAGAAAGATCCAATAAGATTCACATCATCCAACCTTCCAGCTTATTTTTTTTTTAATGCATTCAGACTTCCCTGAAGTAACTGGAAGTCTTCCTAATTATTTCACTGTATGGGATCAGGCTCTTTTGTTTGGTTTATGTGACCAAATGCAGGTTTACCTTTGAGCTAATAGTCTTGAGCACCTTTAGAGTCAATGGAAGAAAAACAGACGCTTCTAGGCAACATTCAGCTGTGTCAAAAATCATGGCTTTAGATTGTCTATTTCTACCCAATGTCTACAAGGGGAGCCAAGGATGACTACTTCAGATGTGCAGGACCTCTTCATTCAGCCAGTACTAGTCTGAGTAGTATGAATAATAAAACTCTCTGCAAATCTCAGACTTCTGTATATCAGAATGATTAGCCAACTTTGTGGGTGCACCCAGAACTGACCCTAGATCTTCAAAACTTAATCTAATATGTTTTCTGTTGGAAATTGTGGGTAGTGTCCTTATGTCTTGCCCTTTTACAATTAAAGACCTGATTCTGAGCACCTCTTACTCCCTTTGTCTTCAACAGCAGTTCAAGCATGTCGCCAGCTGCAAGTTACACAATAAATTTCAGGCACCACTTTCTTACCAGAATGCCCACATACACATTGAAATAAAAGACCACAATGCAACCCCCTCTCCCAGTTTCTTCTAATAGCATGTAATGCCTGCCAGACATATGCTAGTATCTGAGAGGAGGGTGTCTTAGAAAAGGGACAAAACTATCATCTCCTAGCACGTGATGCTCTGCGTGTTACAGCTGACTGAGTGTTAACAGTCTGGAGTAAATGCATGGTGAAGTGTTGCACTGTGTAATGTGATCAGTAATAAGATTGTTATAGAACATGAACTTCAAAGCTTCATTTAGACTACATTAAGAAAGTTCTTAAATATTTGGATCAGAACAGAAATATCCAGATGTTGAAAATGAATTTGAAAATTTACTGTAAACATACATTAGTGCTTCCAAATGCAGCCTTTAGCTCCTTATAGCTACGGAAATGCTAAATACTTTCTTCCAGGTAGTAGGGATAAATAATAATGTTGAGCTAAAGAAGCCATACAGCTCCAAGAGCAACTGAGTGTGAGCTCTAGTTGCATCCTAAAATTCTTGCAGAAGATCGTATCATTATTTGGAAATACATAAGTAAATTAATGCATAGATCCACGTGTCACAGAAATGCCAAGGTCTAGGGTCCTCAGTATATATTTGATGGGTCAGTCTTATTCAGCATTACTAAATCCTGGTTTCATGCTGCAATAATTAGAAATCCTTACATTAGATCTTTCTATAAATGAATGTCTACAGCAATAAGCATGGAAATCTTTTACCGAGTTACCTAGTAAACCAGAAGAGGGGGTCCTGGTTCTAACCAAGGATTCTGGTTTTACCACCTTAGTTCCTGTATCATAAGTCGGTTATGTTTTTAAATTACATCAAAGAATTCTTTACCACATCTCCTTGCCTTTGAGGAGAAAAGGAGGGTCAAGACAGAAAGTTGCCAATTCTAATTAATCACATGGTTAAATCTTTAAACTATAATCCTTCTTGCACTGCACATTTACGCATAGATTATAGAAGTTGGTTTTTTTTTCTACTACCATTTCTCATGTAGTTATTCAATGGAAAGCTTTAAACTGACATTCCCCAAACTGTTCCTAAATTCACTCTTTAACAAACATCACAGCTCCAACACCTTTCTCCTTTGTGAACTAGAATTCCCACCAAAACCTCCACTGGAGGAAATTATGCTCTACTACAAATCGTAGTAGCTGAGCACTGGCCAAGCAGAATAGCTGTTGTACTCGGTTTACGAAATTGCTTGTACAGCAATGGTAGATTAAGTAACATTTATGTAAACAGCCTATTAACATGTTATCAGGTTCTATTCTATCTTATCGCTAATGTGAAACTGGCCTAGTTTTACCCCATGTGATTTTGTATACTTACCTCGGATATCCTATTAGGAGTTCATTGTTAGCTTCCACTACAGCTGGAGAGAACTTAACATCCTGTGTAGAAGTGTTCTAGCAATGCTTGGACATTGCATTGGTTATACAGTGTGACAGAGTTTTTAATTTAGGTGTTCTGGAAAGGGCTTGAAGTTAGTCTGGGTAAATCTAAGCTTTGGTGTCCTTAACTACTTAGTAGGCAACAGAGTATGAGAATTGGTATTTGATACTACTAGGTTCCTTAGATGTTTCCCTAGTATTCAGTACAGCTTCATGCTGTGGCCTTATTTCAGCTACAGCCCACCGTTGTCACCACCTCAAGGGGTGGAGGAACATGTGGTTCTTTCAACATTTTCAGTCGTATCTCTGAGTCTTATCTGAGACAAAGATATTAAGAAGCAGCAAGAGTGAGAGGAAGAATGGACAAAGAGTGGAATCAAGATAGGCAAATTCAGATTTGGAGGCCTTGGGAAAAAATTTAGATTTTTTTTTTTTTTTTTTTTCAACCTGAGAAACCCGACAAGCTTCACCTTTGGAGGTAGAGAATGTGCAGTGAAATCCTTTATATTGTATGCTTGTCTAGACACTAGAGTAGTTTCTCCATTTGCAAAGCTTCAATAAATAATAGTACATACTTAGCAAGAGCATTGTTTTTTAGAAAGTTATTTCATGTAAGTAGACGAATATTTATCTAGTTCATCCATATTCTGACTATGACACCTACAGGCCAGAGGAGAGCTATGCAAAAGTGTGAAGAAAAAAAACCACCAAACTTGCCTATTCCATCGCAAGAAAAGGTATTTATGATGAGGCATATCCCACTCACTTTACTGAGCTAATATCAGCACTAAATTCACATTATTTTTTTTCTTTTAATTTGAAGAGGAGTGAACAACTGCTTTTCTAAATCTCTCTAAGGATATCTTTAAAGGCATAGCTGTAGATTAGCGAGAAAGAACTTTACAAAAGGATTGTGCAATTCCTGAAAAGTCTATTCACTCTGAATAGCTACATTGTTTTATATAGGAATGCACAGATATTAAAATATAGTACTTTTCACCAATGGCTATTGAAAAATTACTGCCTGAAGACAGTTGTGACAGTTTTTATCTTCCCCAAATTGAAAGCGGTCGGGAAAAAAGGAGTGTTTGTTAACAGGGCAAGGGATGCTGTAATTGCTGTTTGCCACTGGGTTCCATGAAAACAATGAATTTGAGTTGCCTTGGGCTGGTGAGACATGATGCCCAACCCAGCTGTGATTACAGCTTCAGTAGTGACTCTACGAAATGAAAACTTGTTCAGGAGAACTTGAACACATGGGGAGGGAGAAAAGCTGTCAATACAGAATCAAGAAATAAAAAAGGCATGGTAAAATTTTATCTGCTGAAGGCCAGATATATCTTTTCAGAAATGTCACCAGTCTTTTTTTCCTGTGAACTCCTTAAACGTGTCGCATTACTGGAGAAACTACTTGGATAATACAGTACCTGTAAAAGCTAGAATAGAAAAGATCAACTTGAATTAACACCAACTGCTACCTGCTTTTCAGCTCTTAATAATGTACGGTACAGACATACCAGTGTCTTATTCATCAGAGCTGCTGTCCATACTTCAGATACACCAACACTTTTGTTCTTTTTGTTGTGCATGGCAAAATATATGGTGTCTCTTTTCAGGATTTGCAAATCTCCCAAACTTTACTTGCTTTGTACTCCCTCCTTCCTTTCATAGAACGGTTTCTGATTCTTCCTAGGTACCCCGGAGTACTTCCCAATGGGAAGAACCATATCCTGGGTGAGAAAATAGGAAGTTTATTTTAACCTACTCTGTGAAAGAAGTGGAGGCTCCAGCCAAAGCTCTATTTATTTTACTAAAAGATTTCTAACCATGATTGTCCCTAATATGCCATCACCAAGTGACTTAAGGAGACAGATTTAGAGGTTATTGAATATCTTTCACTACCAACTCCATCTATCTCCTCTGGTCACTCTGGATTTAATTCCATTTACCAGAAAACAATTTTCCTCTTGTAATCTATACTGAGCAATTGGTACCACTGCATCCTATTCTTCACTTTTAAACTTTAACAAAGGGTTGTGATGTAAATAATTCTTGTTTGCATTGTCTCATTTTGAGCCAATGGTCTATGGACCCAAACTCAATTTATTTTGGCTTTCTTTCAGCATTATGTCTCAAGACTTACTGATTCACAGTCAAAGGAAATAATTGACCAAGGGAAGCCAGCTGATGTAGTCTTTCTGGATTTCAGTAAAGCCTTCGATACTGTCTCTCACAGTACCTTCCTGAACAAAATGTCCAGCATAGAGCTGGATAAACACATCATGCAATAGGTGAGCAATTGGCTGACAGGTCAAGCTCAAAGGGTCGTGGTAAATGGGGTTACATCAGGCTGGCAACCAGTCACTAGTGGAGTCCTGTGGGGATCTATCTTAGGGCCAGTACTCTTTAATGTCTTCATAAATGACCTGGACGCACTCGGTCTGTTCAGCCTAGAGAAGAGAAGACTGAAGGTTTACTAAGTAAGTTTGCAGATGACACAAAACTGGGGGGAACTGTTGACACTCTTGAGGGCAGAGAGGCCCTGCAGAGGGATCTAGACAAATTAGAGAGCTGGACAATCCCCAACTGCATGAAGTTTAATAAGGGCAAGTGTCAGGTTTTGCACCTGGGACATGATAACCCTGGATGTACCTACAGACTGGGGAGCAGCCCTGCAGAAAGGGATCTGGGGGTTCTGGTCGATGGCAAGTTGAACATGAGCCAACAGTGTGCCCTGGCAGCCAAGAGGGCCAACTGTGTCCTGGGGCACATCAAGCACTGCATTGCTAGCCGGTTGAAGGAGGTGATTGTCCTGCTCTACTCTGCACTGGTGTGACTCCACCTTGAGTAGTGTGTGCAGTTTTGGGTGCTGCAGTATAAAAAGGATATAAAGCTATATATGAGAGCGTCCAGAGGGGGGCCATGAAGTTGGTGAAGGGTTTAGAGGGGAAGACGTATGAGGAGCAGATAAAGTCACTCGGTCTGTTCAGCCTAGAGAAGAGAAGACTGAGAGGAGACCTCATCACGGTCTACAGCTTCCTCACAAGGGGAGGAGGAGGAGCAGCAGGTGCTGATTTCTTTTCTCTGGCAACCAATGACAGGACCAGGGGGAACGGCAGGAAGAAGTGCCAGGGGAGGTTTAGGTTAGATATTAGAAAAAGGTTCTTCACCCAGAGGGTGGTGGAGCACTGGAACAGGCTCCCCAGGGAAGCAGTCACGGCACCAAGCCTGACAATATTCAAGAAAAGTTTGGACAACGCCCTCAGACACACGGTGTGAATCTTGGGGTTGTCCTGTGCAGGGACAGGAGTGGGACTCGATGATCCTTGTGGGTCCCTTCCAACTCAGGACGTTCTGTGATTCTAATTCAGTTAGCTTCATGACAGAAACAGAAAGACTCTCAGAGTGAGTAATTTTGCCTCATCTAAGGCTATTCTTTTGGTTTTATTTTCCCTATATATATTCATGGACCTACATTAGTTATATTTTTGTCTGACTTTACATGAAGAGCATATCTGATTATTAGCTGAATTTTGCAAGATTAACTGACCCAGGAGTTTTTCATGCCAGGATTGAAAGGGTTAGGCAGATACTGCTGCTTATACTGCTCTTATATTATGCTTATAATACAATGTTAGGCACTCTGGGCTGCTTCACGTAAATATCTCAGGCAATGTGATTTTAATGGCTTGTTTAGAAGAAAAGAAGTCTTGCTACCAAAAAGGTTTGCTTAGAAACTAACCTTCTTTAGCTTTTTTCCTAACTTTAAATCCCCAAATTCAAGACTAGGAACACAGCAAGATATGCATTTTGGTTGAAGATCTTATCCCTAGAACCAAAATCCAGATCAGTTCGGGCTCTTAAACTATTATTTGTCATCATAATCGGCTTTCTTTACCCTCAGCAATCACTCGTCTTCTGTAATGTTTAATATTGCTCAATTTCTTCTTTTACTTATAGAGCATCTTCATCATGCAGACACTCAAATCTGGGATGAAAAAAAAAGTTCCTAAGAAATACTATGACAAATAAAGAACATCCAGTAGGCATAAACATAAATGAGATGCGAACCAAAAAATCTCAATAAACACTGAATCACCATCAATCTAGTACACATACAAAATCCCAAAACAACAGAATTATTTTGCAGTAAGTAATGTCTTGCCAGTGGGGTACTATGCACAGTGTGATTAATTTTCACAGTCTAATGAGTTCCCCCACCAAAAAAAGCCAATCCAAATTTATTTTGCAGTATCAGTCTTAAATTTCATTCCTTCATTTACTCCAAAGTACATTTGTTGTGATTTTTATCTATGGCAGTGTACTGGGAAATGTTACATGTGCATACACAAATTCTCATTGTTTTAGCTTTAGAATCTGAAAAGTTTCTTGCTTTTTCTTGCAGAGGGGGAAATGTATACAGCAGCAAGACAGTGACATGGTTAAGGTCAGGCCACTACTTTTGATCCAGCAAAGAATGACACATCAATTACCCACACAGATTTAACTGAAGATTCTCTTTGTGGCAGACATAAAACGCTGCAGAGGAACCCGCACCTTATAATTAAACATGGAGGGCTAGCCTATGCCCTGCATGGCTTGGCTGAGGCACATGGGTTGAAATCCTGTCTACTGAGTCGATGAATTGCTGCTGAATCAATGTCAGCAAAGCCAAAGTTTTACCCAAGGCCCATGCCTTGCTATGACACCCTGCTGCCCAAAAACAAGGCACGAGAACTACTGAAGGGGTGGCCTGGACTTCCTGCAAATCTGCTAACGCCTAGCTGAAGGTAAAGACATAATATCCTCTTACTTCCAGTGTACTTTCCTGTCAGGAGGAAGATTCAGAAACCAGCAAATAACTTGTCTAAGAAAGGGTTTATTCTCACTTCAAGTTATCTTACTTTTTTCTGTTCCTGATAGTCACCTTAAATAAATAATCATTTATCCACTGTTCTTCCATTTTCTCTTAATGTTAATGGCTGCAAAGAAAAATTTCAAAAGCAAGAGTTTAAACCAAAGAAAGCCCACAAAACTCCTTTTACAAGTGTATACAGAACAAACAGGGGAATGGATATAATTTCATGAGCATTTCAAATTACAGATAATTTTAAATTATTTATTGATATTTAATGAATGATTGATACATGCTGTTACATTATTTAGTAGCAGAGTGCTCTTTTGAAGGGCTTTAGATTCTGTAGATATTTTTACACAGTACCACTACTTTTTTTTTTTTTTTTTTAAAGCACTAAATGCTTAAGAAATGTCAGCTGAATAGAGTAGAAGCAGAACATCTACCATTTACCGCACTTTTTTTGATTGTGTTCAGCTACTTTGAATCTACTGACTTCTAACCAGGTACCAACATGGAATATAAGCCCACAGTAGAAGTTGAGACTGTCCTTCCACTTAGCTAGACGTAATGTGAAGTGTTAGGACCTTTTCTACGTTCTCAGCTACAGAAGCCACAATAAACTTGCTCCATCTTACAAATTGCTCTGCTCTCACCAGAAGTAAGCCCCTATGCTGGTATGCTGTATAGCATTTATATGGCATCTGCTGTGAAATCCCACTGGCGGATGCCCCTAACTTTTACCATGGTTTTTGACACATTTTAGAAATGGAGTGAGCTGTAATTGCAGAATAAATTAATAGTTTCTTAGAGGTTATCCTAGAGTCCATAATAATTTTATTCCACAGTGCTATCCCTACCACAGCTACGCTCTAAGGCTACATGGTCCCCCACAGGGTAACAACTGCTACCTGTCAGAGGTACAAATGTCAGAGGTAGCTCTAGAAGAGGATTTGTCCCATGAACAGGAGGGAGCTATCTGAAAGCCAGGTTTTGGAGGATCTTTTTCCCCCCACAGTCTGCATTATGCTAAAAACAGCATTAAGACTAAGACCTTTGTACGTTCAGTATTAAAAAATAATCTTCTGTAGCACAGTACTCCCTTATATGTTACCACATCCTTTCCCCAACACTTTTCCACAAGAAATTGCATTAACGTGGAGGTTATGCTCCATGTGCTGTGTCCTCCCCCACCCCGTATCATACTTCCTGTTCTCTACAGGTAATCTTTGTTTTCATTTCCCCAAATGATGGAAGATTTTACCAAATCCGCCTTCTTGCCCTCTTTATTTTACACCGCACCAGTTGTTCTACCCTAATTTCAAACATTTTTGGGGACTCATTCTTGTGGAAGGACTGATGGGTACCAGTGACCCTTCACCATTCTGAGCAACTTATTTTTCCTCTTGTCATTGCCTGTGTATTTACACACTGCATGCTACTCATGCATTTGTCTCTGATTAGAGCTGGTTGGGTCATTCTTTCAAATCACGCACTACAGGAATTATCATCCTTTACTATTAAAATAAATTATTCATGTTCTTTACAGAATGAGCAGTTTTATTGCTGCCGATTAAATAATATGCCCAAACTACATTGTTTGCAATAATTTTTTGTACATCAATCATTTAATGAATTATTCAGAAATATTTGTATTACACACTCTGGCACTGGTTATTTGGAGTCAGGGAGATAGATAAATATCATCTCAACATATTCTTCCTCAGTAGAGACTTGGACTGGGAGATGGGGGGGAGGTGTTGTGGGTAATACCTGAAAGTTTGTTTGTTTTGTTTTTTTTAAAAAAAAAAAAAAAAAAAAGTAGATAAAAGAAAAATAGGGCTCGTGATACTAACTACAGTATGACTTTTTTCTTTCCCCTTCCTTTCAGAGAGGGAAAGTACTGCAGATCAGTAATGAATTCGCTGCACACTGAATCCAGACTGAATCTCCAGGAGAGGGAGACAATGAATAGGCCAGTAGAAAGGACTGAATGCTGATGTCAATTAAACTGAAACCGTGAAATAAATGAGGGGTTTCAGTGGTTGTTCTTCATAGCCACTTCAGTTTGGTATGCAAGGGAATGCTTCCATTTTATTGCAATAGTAAATTTCAGAGCACAGAGAGAGAGAATATTGGCATTTCAATCAGGGCAGCTTCACACACACGCGTGCAGCTCACTCAACTCTGTGTTGAAAGCTTTATGAAAGAAAGCCTGTAGGATATCCAAGAGATTACTTACAAGATTCTAAGGGATGGATTGTTACAAAATCCTTATAACACAGCCTGGTGCCCTTGTTGAAGTGAATTTGAAATATGCCCCTGAGCTCCTTGGAGTCTGCAGACAATGCTCATAGGTATTGGGCTATACATGCATACCTACATTTATTACAACAAACAGACATATGTTTGTTTCACATACGAAGGTATGGTGTCAATCTTTGAGATTTAAAAAAAATCAATGGTGTTTGTAGGGGCTACTATTAATTTTCATTACCACATCAGTCATTCAGGAAACAAGGTTTGTCTGTGTTGCTTCAGCTTCTGAAAAGAGAAAACAGCCATTTCACAGGAACGTGGGGGTAAAAGTGACAGACAAAACAAGGTTTTATGTCTTCAAGTAATCACAGACTATATCATCTTATGCCTTAATATATTCTGAGAATTTTCTTGAGAAGATAATATTGCATGAGGATAAAATGTAGTCCTCAGCATATTATTGAACTATTTATACACTGCTTGCTTTCTTGCTAGGAAAAAAAGGGACTTATCCCACATGTGCTAAGATGATTCTTAGAGGGCCTGCAGATATTCCTTGGCCAAATTATTAAATCACAGTCTCTTTAATAAACTGGAAATGCTTTTGCCAAGCACTGTGATAAAGGGTGCTCCTCAATAGAATATGATTATTCACAAAAAGAAAAAAAAAAAAAAAAACTTACATTATTAAGAAAAAGGCCCTAAAATGTGAAATTTTCATAAAGTTCTGGGAACAGAACTGACAGTTAATTTCAGTTTGTATCATGTTTATAAATAACAGGAATAGATCCTTACATTAATATTCCACAGGTAGGTGATACTCAAAAACCTTACAATATACAATGTGATCAGTTTGCAATTGCTACATAATTAAAATTATAACACAGTTCCCATTTTGAGATGTATTTTTCACCTCAGTTGAACTATCCAAGCAAAGCTATTGCAGTGAGGTAAGTTTCTCAGATGAACTGATATCTGTATGGGACTTGGAGAAATGAGTGGTCTGGGTTTAGGAAGAAATAAAATGAAGTAGCCCATTTCTATAGAGAGCTTTTGCCACCTCTGTGCACAAATGGCCTCAAATCAGCTTCCCTTACATTTTCTCTCCTGTAACTTAGAGTCCCTGTCACATTGCCATGGAATTTGATTCTCAGCCTTCAGGTAGAGCTGAATTCATTCTGATTTTGCTATGTAATTGCTGCATTACTTGTAAAATTGTTCAGTCACAATTAGTCAGCTGATGCATTGAGTCAGTGGCAAAATACAACATGTAGCTTTGCTGAAGGTGTGACCTCATTTATTTCACAGAAGGGAAGGACAGTTCACAGATCTTTTTTTCAAATTCTTTGAAGAACTTTGAAGCTCTTTATAGCTATTTAAAATATGAGCCAAGCCTACCTGACACATCCCATTGAGCCACCCTACTCATTGCAGCTTTTGGATGAGCAAAGGCAGGCAGCTTCAGACTTTGAATGTATCATATGATTACTCTGAAGTGGGGACCTGAGCTTGTAACATGACCGCTGTTTCAGTTTTCTTAAAGAGCGAGCAACTCTGCTGCTGCTGCAAATTTGATGAAGAAGTTCTGCTTCTCTGTGCTCCTACATGCCGAGAACTGCGTTACCCTGAGTGCAAACCCACAGAAATCAGTAACTGCCTGAATAGCAATGTGCTTGTCAGCATGACAGATACTGACCATAATAATTCAATAATAATAATAAAGTACCTAATGTTACTTGTTTAGATGGTGGTTTATTGTTGGATTAGATGAACCGCATTTGTTTGGTCCTGAGCACGATGCAATGGCAAAGTATAGGCAGGTAACTGCATGTAAATGTATATAGTTAAATCCTGTGAAATAAATTTGGGAGCAACCATGCTCAGTCTTGTCCAGTCTAGTGATTAATATTCAACATATGCCACATGCAATAGCTGATCTTGTTTAAATGTCAAATTTCCTGTTCTTTCAGTTGCGCGGCACCTGCAGTTACCGTTGAAAATATAATTGTGAAAGATGAGCATATCTATACTTGTAGGTCTAAGAAAGTAAGATCACATTGAAGGGAAGGCGGGAGAACAAATTCCTGAGCATTTAGCTACAGGCCATCACCTCCAGGTGGCTGAGCATAACTCAGAGCCAGAGCTGTAGGCAAAGTGGTACTTGCTCTTCCAGCATTGATTAGGAGGGCAGGACTAAGAACGGGAGAAGGAGAGGAGACAGGAGACAGGCGAGTTGCTGCCCAACTGCCCTGCCAGGGGCAATGCAGTAACATCTAACACTCCACCTGGCCACAGCAGCAGTTGTAAGGTAAAAATGGGCAAAAAGGGCTTAAACATTTTGCTGTGCCCAGCACTATGCTGTCCTGGGCGATTGTTTTGTCTCACCCAGCAGGGCCCTCCTCGGAGAGCTCCGGTGGCAGTTTACAGGTGACAATGGCTATGCAGGGGGCTGTAGCTCCCCGTGGGAGGGAGCCAGCCCCAGTCTATAGCTGGGTCCCAGAGGCCCAGCGATGCCAGCTCACTTTCTTCCACAGCTGATGATATGAATTGCCCAGCAGCCTTTGTGCTAGCACAGCCAAACAACCAATTATACACTGCAGATACGGCATACATGCTGTACTGGAATTGTTCACAATCCACATGCAATTCAAAAGCCACCATTTAACCACCCTTGTCATAACCTCAACCTTTCTGAAAACTGCATTGTCACAGAAACAATTTCTCGTGGTTTCAGGTGCCAAAGAAATCAGTGCACTCCACAAGTTTTATGCCTTCTAGCAGTTCCATTCACTTCAGACAATTGGATCAGCATTGTACAGCTGCTATTCCTGGAGTTTTTCATCATTTGCCTGAGTTTATACAAGGGATAAAACAGAGAGGGCAATTCGTCTCCTAGCCAAAGGAAAAGAGCTGGCATTTCTCTCCTGTTGAAGCAATGCAAGTGTGACAAGAAGTCTGTGTGATTTGAATAGAGATGCAATTCACTGGGGAAATTCATAAGTAGAAGAGAGCATTTTGCTTAGATCACTTACATTTACAGTAATTATTTGCACATAATGATCAATTAAGGCAACTATGCATCAAAAAATGTAACCAAAAAGGTAGAATCATAGAATCATAGAAAGGTCTGGGTTGGAAGGGACCCCAAGGATCAGAGAGTTCCACCCCCCCTGCCACAGGCAGGGACACCAAGCTCCAGGCCTGGATCTACACAAGGTTGCCCAGGGCCCCATCCAACCTGGCCTTGAACACCTCCAGGCATGGGGCATCCACCACCTCTCTGGGCAGCCTGTTCCAGCACCTCACCACTCTCTCTGTAAAAAACTTCCCCCTAATATCTAATTTAAACCTTCCTTCCTGTAGCTTTAATCCATTCTTACTGGAGGATTTCTGAGTCACAGAGCTACAGGGTCCTGATTTATTCATGATACAAAACCAGACAGACTCATCACTGATATTACAACTTCAGTAGACACATGATTCAGCTACACAACTAAAATGTAGAATTTATTACATTTTCTTGTCCTTATTGACATAACCTTTTTCTGTTCATGTGGGATTTCACGCTGTAAAAAGTTCACTGTCAACAGATTGAAGACAATTAGGTATATTCCTTCCTTGCTTCTCTGTCATATATTCTAAAAAGGATAAAGTAGTCCCGTATTATGCTCTCTTCTGTCAGCATTAATCCTGAGCTGGCATGTGTATATAGCTCCTTTTGATCTCAGCCATACCATCTTTTTTTTGCAATGTTAGAGTTGTTATTGAAGTTCCAGAATGAAAATACAGACTACGTCTGGGGACAATAAATTTCACTCATTTGAGGAGCAAACTAAGGAGAATGACAGATGGAGGGAAACTGCGTTGGTGTTAATAAACTGTATCTGCTGCTCTGTTTAGTATGCAACAGTTCAGAATACAGTTTTTCAGACTGCAAGTCTGGCTTCCCTGGGGATGCTCAAAGCAAGCCTGGGGAAAGTGGGTGGGTGGGTGAGGGGGG
>KL284279.1:0-26892 GCA_000699545.1 Podiceps cristatus
TTTAGTGGTGAACTTGGCAGCGTTGGGTTAATGGTAGGACTCGATCTCAAAGGTCTGCTCTAACCTAAACAATTCTATGGCTCTGTAACTCTCAGGGAGAGACAATTTCAGCTCACTCCTTCATCCCCAGCTGTAGAGACCAGGCACAAACAGACCAGTCACTCAGGACAGGTATGCAGCAGTGCGGGAAGGCTATGGAAGGACAGACCAAAAATCTTAACTTTCTTTTGCATTCTTGGTTATGTGATTGTTTCAGACAATGTATTGCCTAAATTAATGACAGGACTAACAACTCCTGAGTAATCTGCCAGGTACAGCAAAGTTAGGAGATACCACGTGGACACAGTCAAACCTGCAGAGAAGCACACGGCGCGTAACTCCTCGCAGCACTGTTCCAAGGTGCAGAAGCACGCAAAAAAGTGCTAAAGCTAAACCACAAAAGGGTACACGCACACACCATGACTAACTTTGATAGCCTTCCCCCTTCCACATGCATTATTCCCAGGATGTTACAGTCCTTGCACGTTACTTGTTACGAGGGCACACAACACATTCTGGCCATTTTTTATTCCTCGGGTATTTTCCAGTCAGACTAACACAGACTGATCTGACGAGTTGCCCTGCTTCCAGTTGTTAGCAGCCTCACGGAAATCAGCAGGCGGGCACGCAACACGTTACCCCATTGCCACTATCGATCCATCAGTGATCCTGAGAGCGCGGAAGGGAGAATGGGCTGCGGGGGTAGCCAGCTTCTTCTCCAGGACAGCAAATTCTGAAAAGGAAGGTCAGCTTGGCCTCCTGCTCTGCCTGGTACTTCGTGCTCTGGCTCTGATAGTCCTGAGCAACTTCTTCCACAGTACTAAGCATTGTACTTGCTTTTTAAATCGTCATCACTGAAACACAGATTTGCAGACTCAGGTGCTTTGACCTTGTCTGCTTTTACACTTCTACATTCTGGTTTTAAAATTAATCACCTAATTCCAGGTAACTGCTTTTAAAATTTGGCCGAATGGGGCATGAATCTTGCTGAACGAAAAATGCAGGTCTCTATAGTGAAATAGATTAAGCGCTGCTCCACTCCCCGTTTTGTTTCAAGACTTCAGTTGCAATTGCCTGCTCTAATTTGAGATGGGAAGTCTCACTATAGGGTAATTAAGCACGCGAGGTGCTTGGGAGAGCTGCCTGCCAGCACCTGGCAGTGGGATTCCCCTTCCAGAGGCACCTGCACTAAATGGTAATTCCTTTCCTCCATTTCCCACTTCACTCCTCAACGCTCCTCCCAGCAGCTCGGAGGAACAGATGGAGCAATCACCCTCCTCCTCTCCACAGCACGGACCCCTGCTGCTACCCAGCGCCTTACGCAGTTGTAATACACATAATTAGGCAAATCAATGGACAATGCAGCATATTAGAGAAGGAGGAGTTACATGAAGGCAAAACACGAATCCCAATTTATTTACCACAGGAAATGGGATATTTCTGCATAATTGCCAAAAATTACAGACACGAGACGAGAAGTAATTACAGCCCTGGCAGGTAGTGTGCTGCAATCAGGTCACTACCTGGCCTATTTGGAGTACAGCTGAGGGGAGTTTGTTCTCATCTTGATAGGCTGTTGATTTATGCCTCCAACATCTCATTACCATTTAGGAGTTATACTCCCAAATCTCTCACACGTCCATAATTAGAGAGAATGATGTTTACAGCCATTCACCCTACCCCTGACTCCAGACCAAAAAGCACAACTGAAGGTTGCAAAATCCTTGCTGCAAGCAGCAGCCCTCCCTGTCCTTCAAGGAAAGGCACAGCTCGCGCGGCCGAGGCCAAGCGCACGCAGCCGCTCCGGACCAAACCGACTGCTGAACTTCCTCCTCCCGCTGCTCCCCAGGCGCAGCTTTAAGGTCAACGCTGGCTCTGTGCTCCTGCCCAGCAGCTTCCTTCTCCTCCTTCACCCTTCGCAGCTCCCACCCAGCAAAAGGCAGGAGATGGTGCGGTCTCAACCATATTTGAGTGGCAGAATAGAGGAGCGAGTAGTAAAATATGTCGACATAGAGCAGGCGTGGTGCAAGCAAGTGCCCCGAGAACAGGCGATGCAACTGGGGGGGTGATGCACAGAGACAGGACCTCCAACAGCAACTTGGCACACAAGGAGGGGGGTTCTGCACCAAAAGCGGGGTCGTGGATGGAGAAGAGTGGTACAAGGCAAATTAGTGACGAGAACTAAAGAGACCATTAAATTTCTGGGCTCTTCAAAGAAGGTGATCTGCCTGCCAAGAGGAAACACTGGGGATCCGCTTCCTGTGCTAGAAACAGTCTCGCGCACACACACAGTGGGCTTTATCCCGGGTTACTGACGCAAAGCCAGGCTGTGCTCAGGGATCGACCGAGAACAGGACCTTTGCGGAAGACAACCACCAAAGCATTGCGCAAGTGGTGAGGAGGGCTCAGCGATGCCCCTGGGCAGAGGCTAAGAGGACCGTTTTACAGAGGTGTCAATACACAGTGAAACAGAGCCAAGCCTTCAGATGCATCCTGTTGTTGTTTTGAAAGAGGTTTCTGGCATCTAATTTTGGCCAGGTTTGTCTAATTTTCCAGGGGTTTAGAGGAGCAGCAGCTCCAGCTGGTGTGGGAGAGAACAGCAGCTCGCAGGGCACCGATGGCCTTGGGTCAGACACTCGGATACTGACACAAAGATATTTAAGAATCTGTCAGAAATTGCATATTCTAACCTCTTGCCCTTGCTCAGAAGGCAGTAGCAGAGAAAGAAGTCGCTACTATCAGATTTGAGCTTTATTTCTTCCTGTGTTCCCTTTCCCAAGTCTGGACCTTCCGGAGTTAGGCCTGGTCCCTCTGTGAAACCAGGGAAAACGATTTGCAAAGTCACTCAGAATATCCACAGCAAAGGAAGGGGTTGGCCACTGAGCTCCCAGGGTTACTGGTTAGTAAGGTTATCGCCTGCCTGACTTTGCGAGATTATAAACCTGAAACTTTGGGTTTTTTCCATGCTAATCACTAACCAGCACTACCCGACTAAGGAAGCTTCTCCCACAGAAATGACCGGCTGTCGGCCCAGAGCTGTCCCTCACGGAGCTCTGCCAACGCCTCAGACCTCACCTAAGGGACACAGCTTTTGTTCTTGACCTTGAGCATCTCCCCAAAATGCGGCCAACTCCACTCAACTGTATTGTGGCTTTTGACTATGAGAAAATGTTTAATGAAATGCAAACCACCATTACCAAACGCATTTCAGATACAATTTAAAGACAGGTCTCCAAATGTGGAAATAAAACCTAAGAATATAAAGATAGTATGATTTATGGGTAGCACACAATACTACAACCCCAAATTTACTGTGTCCATGCAAAACCATGCCTCACACACGCCCACAAAACCACAGGCCCACCTACCACAAAAAAGGAGAGAATCTGATCCATGACAGGCTCAAGAAATACTTCAAAATTAGTGACTTGCTAAGACAACGGACACCAGTGCCAGTTGTCTGTATGCTGTAAAGGTGTATCATCCACTGCTGAAATATTTAAGAAAAGCCCGCAAGTTCACACTAGCCCTGAGTGCTGCACCCTACTCCCTGTAGAGACCCTGGGGTGGGGGTACCATATTCGCTCCCTGGGTAAGTGCCCCTATACGACCATGGCAATTCCATATTCATTTTGTTCTCCCAGCTTATCTTCTCACAGCTTTGGAGTGCATTCTTCCTTATCTCGGAGACAAATGGCCTCCACAGAGAGCTCTAAACAGCAGAGCTATTTATCTGTTTGACATGTGTTTCCCTGTTTGTTTTCTCCAGCCTTGAGACAGTCGGCTCAGGCTTTGACAATATTCAGCTGTGTCAACGGCACAGGGTTGTCTGGTCCCTTCACTCCAGTGCTGTGCATCAGCTGCTTTGCCATATTTATCATTTACTGTAGTAAATCAAGTCTAATGGATGCTTTCTTCTTCTGGTACAGAGCAAAACCTTTACCAACTTCTCAGAAAGCTGGCTGGAATTTAAAAAGGGGGGAGGGAGGGGGGAAGGCAGGGAGAAATCAATTCTTTCATCAATTCAGCACTATTTTTTCTTTGAGGAAGGAAATGAAAAGGTGTGAATGTCCTGGGCATGAGACTGTCCCCATGGAAAAAAAGGAAAAAAAAAAGTTTATCTACTGATTATTTCCAGTATTTCACTTGTTGCTTTTAACACCTTACTCTTAAAACACTAACCGAGCAAGTGTCTAACCTAAGTGCATCTCCATTCTTTCAGAGCCAACTCCTGGATGCAAGGGACTCCCTCCCTCCCTCCCTCCACACACACACATCGTGTTACCCCCCCGCAGTCCTGCCAAGCAGCGAAGCCAAGGCTTGACAGCACCGGATTCGCCGTCGTTCTCATTTACCAGGGCTCTGTTACACTCGGGCAGCTCAGGACAGCAGGGCTGGCACATCCCACCGCAAGCACAAACAGGGCCTGCAGATCCCTCTCCTGCTGTCCTTGGCAGGAGCAGCACTCCAGGCAGCAGCGAGGATGGAGAGAACAGACTCCCCCGGGGCCTCCGGCAGGAATCCAGGCTGCTGCCATTCTTACCCAGGGAGATCAGCTTTCTGTAAGGACAGCTCACAGACATCCCTGCGAAGATGCGGGGCTGGGAACGAGACCCTGCCTTTGCTCGGGGCTGGGTAAGAACGGAGGTCGGTGCTGCCCCACCAGTCTGCTGCGGCAGAGAAGCGTCAGGACGTTAACTGGAGCCATCTTCCCACTGTCACCGTAGCTGGCTGAGGGGCAGCTCTGCACCACTGCCATGCCGTAGGGTCGGGACAAAGATGCTCTATTTAGACAGCCCCAATCTCTAATATAAAGTTAACTGATTAACAACAAGACACTGAACAAGTCACATTTCCAACTCCATTTCAGAGCACTCCGTACACCTCAAACAACCCGCTTTTCCGTCCTACAGTGAAATCCCACAGCTCTTCCCCTCTCAGGCCTAACTCAAACTCAAATTTATTTTCAGTAGGAATTTTGTCCAGACACTGCAATTCTGTTCCCTTTGGACTGATTACAATGATGAGCAACAAATGCCTTAAAACAAAGTATTGGCTGTGCTACAAATAAACTTGGGTGGATGGGGGCGGGGAGGGCACTAGAAACAAGAAGGATTTTAAAACCAACAGAGCACATGACAGATGTATTGAGTTGCTCCCATTATCAACCGATTTCCAGCCTGCAAAACCTGTGTAAGAACAATTCCTACAGACTCATCCAAATAATTCCTCTACATAAATTTGACTCCTTATTGGAGTTCACTCACTCCTTTCAGAACCCGCAGCAGCCTACGGCATTGAGGGGTGGTGAGTGGTGGTGGGGTTTGGGGCTTTTTTGTTTTTCCCAAGTGATTGTGGTTCATGATTCAGCAAGCCTCAGTTTTGGCCAAACAAGGTTACAGAGCTCCACTTTTCTTTTAAATCTGCCTCCATGCGTTCTTTTTAGAGAAGCAAGGCTTCTCTTTTATACAGACATTGCTCATCCTGAGCACTCTGGCTCTGATGGATAATGCAGCCACGTGTGAAATTTTTATCACTCAATATGCAAAAACTTCCCACCCCACCACTACAAAGGTCACATAAAATTGCTATCAATCAATATATAAATCCACATTCATTATCAGCTCCGCAACCACGAAACTGTTTTGCAGAAAGGCAATGATGAACATCAACATTGCACAAAAAGGGGAAGAAACCCGGGAACAGGGAGGGGACTCGGGGTGTAACACACCACAGCACGTTTCCCCAAGTGCAGACGTGCAGAGGGACGGCAGGGCAGAAGCAGACAGACAGACAGCACACTGGAGACCTGTAGGAAGCGAGCAGGCACCAGTATGTTTTTGGAGGCAGAAACAGAGCTCAGCTACGCAGGGTCTCAAAGGTGAGGACATCAGTGACATCAAAGTTACCTGGGAGTCAACATCCGTGTGCGTGCCATATTCTCCTCTGGCAGTTATTGTGGCATGGCTCCGTATGGACACTGAAGGTATTTACACCCAAACTGGATTCACAGAGAGATGATGGAAAATGCTTGTGAAAGGCATAAATAAGTTATGCTTTTAGGCATGCGGAAGAAAAACCAAAAAGATTAACCAAAGATGTTATCCTCGCTCCAGAAGAGGCAGCCAGCCCCAGAAAGTAAGCAGGTCAGTCGGAGAAAGAGGAACATTCTCCTCAGTCTGCCACAAAATGAGAATGGAGAAGGAAGGGGCTAGAGGGGAAAAAGAGTGAGCTGAAGACATGGGATATTACAAATACCTATCAATTTTCACAATGTGTATTTCCTAACTCACACTAATTTAGCTTTCTCCAGCCCATGTTCAGTAGAAGGAAATTTCAGACTTCATACCTGTAATTTGGGGAGAGAGGGAGGTAGGTTCCCTTTTTTTTTTTTTTCCTTAAGCATATTTTTTCCCCCTCTCTCAGACATATGCTGCATAATTGCAGCTACAGTGCAGATTTTATTGCTAGCATTTAGAAGAGTAAGTGCTCACTGACATGCAAGATCGGAAAGGTTCCTCCCCTGGGGAAGAGAACACAGAGACTGATTAAGCAACCGGTAGGTATTTAAGAACATAAAAAATACTGGCAGACCAGAGTAGCAGTTCTTACTGAACAGGAGTCAGCACAGGAACAGAGCTAGCCTGCTGATTTCCAGCAGGGTGTAGCATTGGTGAAGACTAAGTCTTTAAACTTAGGATTTTTATACGCTTTTTAATAGTAAAAAGGTTGAAAAGTAATCACAGCTTGCTCTCCCCCCAGAGCCGTGAATCAGGTGCTCCTGTTTTGTCAGACTGCTGATCTGAACCTGGTGGTCCATGTCCCATCCTGCCTCTCCCCAAATCCTTTTGCAGAGATTGAATAGCAGTATATAACTCGCAGTAGCCACCTGATTTCAAGAACCTACCTTCAGTTAACAGAAATTAGCACTATATTGACTAATTTGATTATTTTGACTTTATAAAGACAAAAAGGAGTAAAAATGAGTTGGCCAAAGCTACGTGACAGACTGATAACAAAGCCACGTCTAGACACCACAGGTTTTCTTCCAGTCCCACATTCAAAACCACTGTACCATGTTGTTTCTTCATTTTGGTTAACAGCACTGTGGTGATATTAAGAGCATATACAGAAAGAAGTAAGAAGTAATTAGGATTTCTGTTCTTTAAAGAGCAACAATAGTATCCGCATGTGGAAACACTTCAAAACCAGCACAAAGGAACAAATACATTAAAATATTGCTGAAATAGCTTATGTAAGAACTGCAGAAATATAAGCTATAACCCTCCTATCTTGCACTGATGATAAAGAAATTTCCTTTATTTTGTACAAAAAATAGAAAATAATTACATATTTTAAAATAATTTGTCAACTATTTAGCCTTTTAAAGTTATAACCGTTATTTTTTATGTGGTCAGCTATAAAGCATTTAAAAATTTAAAAAATGCAGCAAAATGTCATAAGTTTATACAAACATAATGAGGATATTTTTCAACTAAATCCCAACAGCTAAAGATAACTAAAATGATGCTACAACTCCTTTCAGTCGCATTTGATTAGGACATCATTCTACTACCAAATAAGCTTATTGAAAACTCTTTCTATAAGTTTACTGAAATTACACATTCCTACATGTAGAGATCAAGTCTGAGACTCTGCTGAATCAGAGAATAAAAAAGAAAAATATGGGGGTATCTATCACCCAGTCATATCAATTCTTTTCGAAGCAGCCTTGTCCTCCAAACTGTCAACACAACAAAGAAGAAAAACATCAACTTCTTCCTGCAGCTCGGGACAGCCTTGGGAGCACCTCATTATAGCAATGAGCCATGTTGCTAGTGGGTCACACCATCTCCTAACACAGTCCTTCAGTTTTCAGCTTCATTTGTGCTGCAAAGAAAAAGCATCGGGTTTGTCTTTGAAGACACCTCCAAGAAATTTCCCTTCCCAGTAGTATCTTTTGAAAATCTGTCGGGTTCAGATACACAGTTTTCTTCTTGCTCCTGTAAAATGCAGCTTGCGGTAGCCAATCCTTCAGGCTGCTCTGAAAGTCTAATTGCAGTGTGCATTTGCTTTTCTAATTCTTCTATCAGTTTTCCAGGAACAGATGTAGGTTGCAAAGAAACCTTTGATTTTTCATCACTAACCTCCAACGTCGAAGTGTTTGCGCCCTGCCTTAATCCATTACAGTCAATAAGCAGAGCTGTCCTCTCCTCTTGAAGCGTGCCTTGTAAAGAATTTATTTTCTCATCTTCACTGGTTGAGGACTCTCGCTCATCTGAATCAGAGCCTTCTGTCTCAGATGATGAAGTACTGCTTGATTCTTCAGAGTCACTTGTCTCCGACTCAGAGGAAGGCAGCTGTTGCTTGGAAACTGTGCCAGCAGCTTGTAGCATGCGCTCTTCCTCTTGTACCAGCACTGCTGCTGCTTCCAGCTCTTCTAGTTCAAATCCAATGTGGGACTTAGCAAGCGTGGTTTTCTGCAAGGATTCAGAGAGTGCAGCCAACTTTTTTGACCTTTAACAAAGAACAAGATGTATTATTTAACTTTATAAACAGAACTTTCCCATTTGATAATGAAAACACACATCTTAAACACTTCTACTATTCACTTGGTTTGCAAACAACTTTCTTCTTCAATTATGACTGTAAAAGTAGATGCTGCAGGAAAAAACAATCAAAAGTATTCATAATTACTATTATTTTGGGTAACTTTTCCCACAAGGCTAGACTGGAATACCCCACTGGAAGTCTTTGGCGACACCTTCAGAACCGATACTGCTTCTTTGATGTTTCAGCAGTGCACAGTAAGGGAAAACAGATTTCAGAACAAACCTCTTTGAGATTGCTCTTTAGCAGTGAACTGTGCAGTATGTGCCTTGCTGGATTGAGTTCACACACAGCAAAATCATTTTGGCTTACTACCCTTCCAGATATGTCTGCTAAACACAGATGAACCAATACAGCATAGCTGATCAGATCCACCTCGGTGATATATTCTCCTCCCTTCACAGCCAGCTTGGTGCACCCACGACAGCAGATGTTCAATACTCTGTAGGTGTGCTTCGCCTTCCCCTTGTAACTCAGCTGAAGTAGAATTCAACAAAAGTATCAGGACCATTTAGATGAACGCCTCTAATAAAGCAGGTGTGGTATGTTAGCTTCAAATCTTTGGCACAGCCATATCCATTTCCTCAAGTGTTTTAAGTCAGCACATGCTTTACCAGAAAAGTGGATTCATAAACAGAGACAACAAAAAGTAAGACAGCACCTTGAAGGGGCAGAGGGGGGGGGGTCACACGACACACACGGAGGGGCAAACGGGTGTAAAATAACAAACATACATCCTGTTTCTTGTTGTAGAGTTTTGCCTCAGACTATCAATCAACTTTTCACCACTTCCTGCAACAGCAGGTCTACTATAAATCCTGCAGTAACTGACTGGGTTTCATTTCCTCTGCCAAACCTGCTAACCTGCAAGGCATGACACACTGACACCGGAGCAAGTAGCTGATAATGTAATACATGACTCCTGCGAGGCAAAAGTTAAAGTGCTTGTTCTCTCAGTTGAATGATTTTAAAGATCTTTATATTCTATTTCCCGGGGGGCATAATTACTCAGTATAACATAGACGCTCCCATTTTTTTTTCCTCCTAAAGAAACTGTATTTAAAGTGGGGGAAGGGAAATTCAATGCAGCTTCTGTCACGTTTTACAGAGACAGCGCAACATTTAAAAGCTGAACTTGGAATAAAACATACTAAACTTCCTTAGTTCGACCCATAGACTAGAAAACTAAGAATCAAGTGTTTCTGAGAAGTAACTGAAGCAACAGAGAACAATTTATATTCTTAGGATTTTTAAATCTAAAGCTAAGAATTAAATCACAACATTATTGTAGCAGCCTCCAATATGGGCACCAGATTTTAAAAAGCTGCTTACTTAACACTATTCTAATTTTTTCTTTTTTGGCAATATATTTCCATTTTATTTTTGTCAAGAACTTAAATTATTCTTGAAAAGTTACGGAGGATTTGAGAAATTGCCAACCTAACTGGGAACAAAGAAAGCATTCTCCCTGCTCCATAGGTAAAAAGAAAGAAAAAGAGGCCAAGTGACACACAGAACGGTCCATGAAGCCTTGCAGGTAGGTGATAACAGAGTAACTGGCTGGCAGGGAAATCTGCTTCCTGAACAGACTGGTGAGAAGCTGGTTTATACCCCAAGTCAGAAGAGTTTATATCCCTTTCAGAATGCATTTTGCTTTGCTTTTGAAACCGTCTCTCTCCTTCACACTATACGCATCTAGGCGTGCAGGCGTGCCCCCGTCCCCTGCGAGCTGTTAGGAACACGAAGGTACAGTCCTTTGTCCTGTCCTACTGCCTGACCGCCCGCAAGAATACGAGCTCCAAAAGTTCAACGCGCATTGCGACAGAGAATGTTGGTTTGTACCCATATTATACGTAGTTCCTTTGCTGTCACTGACAGCCATGAGCAACTAACTGCGGGCACGATTTCCTCTGGTGATACATCTTCAGCTCCAGCTACCTCAAGTCTCACCTACCTGTTCTACTACTGCCATTATAGACAGAAAATCCATTTTGAAAGTCCCGGTTTTCCTCACATCTCTTCTATCGTGTCTGTCAGTTCATGTCCCAATCCTATACGTATTTTTTGGCTTTTCCCTATTTCTAATTTTTCATGCATACTTTTCCTGGTAGACACTCTCAGTCCTTGAACTCACTCCCTTAAAATCCTCTCCTCCTCTTTTACTGTTCTCTCATAATGCAGTTAACACGTTAGATATAGAAACATGGCACATAACTGAATCAAAGTATTAAGGAGATGTATGGCATCAGGTACTTTCTGGCAATAATAAATACTTCACTGTGCTCCAGATTAATTAATGCCAAGTGTTAAGGAAGAAAATACACACTGATATACTCATCTGACTCAACACGCATTATGTTACTAAATTATCTGTCAGTAGGACCACATTTAAAAGAATGGCAGCAAATGTTTGACCACTCCATACACAAATGCATTTTTATCAACGAGTTCAAAGAGAATGAACAAAAAGGCTGGTGCCCCAGAGCTACAGACAAACATCTGTCCTACTGGACAACTGTAAAAGGCATTCTCAGTCTGAAAACCTTGGGTTAATTCCTTCCCAGTGATCAAAATAATGACGATAATTGATTTCATAAAACAATTGTGGCTTCAGGTTTCACGCTTAGTCCTTTCTCCCCAAAAGTTTTGACATTTTTGACATTTTATCTTTACAAAGGTTAACAAAAAGAAGCCGTTGATTAAACAACCCTTCTAACAGTAACAGCACAAATGGATACTCCGCTTGGTCGAGTAAATGCCTGCAAAAGGCCAGCAATTCCATCTATCCCGTTAGCCTCTACATCTGCCTTACTTCAGCGCTCTCACGCGGTGGTCCCACGGAGCAGTGCAGTTACCAGCACCACGCACAAGGACACGGCCCATGAGCTACCAACCAGCAGTTTCAGGAAAGGGGAAGAGCTGAGGACGTCACACAGACCTGCACAACCTTCTTTCTGCACCATCAATGCCCCAAACGTCATGTTACACCAACTACAATAGGAATCTTCTAATAAATCATTAAAAACCCAGATTATTTTACTTTTTACTTCTTTTTTTAAACTCTTAGCCACATCAGATATTTAATTTAAACTGGATTTAAATAGCATGAAAAAGCATCTTCTCAGTTACTCAGATTTCTTAGTAGACAAAATGCTTCCTCTCAGCTTTCACTCTGATCATCGTGTCTCTTCCAGAAACAAAATGGACAGTCTACAGAGCTCAACCTTTCAATATGAGAAAAACAAACTGTCACACTCTTGACAAATTTATACAAAAAAGCAGAAAACTCCACTCCCCAACTTTCCAATCTTCTTTCTATTAAAACAAAAAAAAGAGCACTTGAACAACAGATATTTCCTTTCCCCCCCCCTCCCCCAGTTAAAAAAGATGGACTGATAGCTAATTGTAATTAAGGCAATTACCTAATTTCAAGGAGAACTAAGTTTCAGGAGTACATTTCACATTAACCTTAGGAAAAGGTGTCAGCACTCCCTAGACAAAAACCAAGGGAAACAGCAGAAATATCAGAGCATGGAAATGCTTTCAACGTGAGACTGTGGGTCTCTGAGGTTATTATTTCCCTAGCTGAAAGATAAGCAAGAATTCAAGAAATCAAAATGAGACACCAGAAACAAGACATCATGTATTAAGAGACTTGCAGTAAACAGGTCCTGCTGTTTCCAAAATCTTTTGAGTAGTGTTTTAAAGATTAGACAGCAAATACTTTATTTTTTCAAGTATGATTAATGGAATCTCATTATTACTTTAAGACATGCTCATTCACTATGCACATTTGCGGTAATGATATCTTATTATTATGGTAATAGTGTTCTTACATAAACATGCATAATAGGCTTTAAAGGTACTACACATGATAATTATTAGTTATCAAGATGCCAGTTGCTTAAGGAAAATGTTTAATTACAGGTTAAACTGATCAGACACATGTTTTGTTTAATGTATAGCTTTGAGGAACAGACAACAACAGAGGCATCTCAGGTCTTGTCCATGTAGTCTGGAATTAACATCTCAAGACAGAATTACTGTAACCCTTGTCTAGGCCGCAGGAGAGTTTCTCCATGAAGAAAAAAAAAATCTTGTTCCACACATCTCAGATTATAAAAGAGTAAAACTGGAGTGAAAAGAACACAGAATCAAAGGAGATTTAGCAAATAAAAGGAAATTAATAAAACGAGGAGGGAAAAAAAGAGGATTATGACAACAGGAAAGGGAAATCATTGCAGGTTTGCTGCAAATCCCACCTGTGGCAGCATGAAGAGACAAGACCGTGATGGGGACTGACTGCAGCGCTGA
This sequence comes from Podiceps cristatus, assembly GCA_000699545.1. NCBI lineage: Eukaryota > Metazoa > Chordata > Aves > Podicipediformes > Podicipedidae > Podiceps > Podiceps cristatus. The sequence continues at coordinate 12,964 of KL284279.1, forward strand.
GACACAAGCAGCAGCCGGGGAGGGAGGGAAGCAGAACACAACTTCTCCAGTTAAAGACTAACCAAGCTCTGGTTCTACCTTTTGTTCCAAGAGGGCACTAGAATCCGATGAATCAAGATAGATGTTATCTCCAGAACACAGCTACTAGAAAAACATCTCATAGAAGACATACATTAGGGATTTGATTGTTTCCAAGGAAGATTTAACATAAGCTGGAAGGAAAGACAAAAGTCAACCTAGCCACAGAAAGTAAAAAATAAATGCAGGACTTGTGGGATACATTCAGTCACAAAATCCTCTTATTTTTTCCCAAATGTTAAAATAAAAATAATTATGCCTTTTTATAAAATGTCCAATCAGAAATGGTACTAAAAAAAGAAAAAGGTTTAAAGAAAAAATGTTAATAGGCCAGGCCTTTCCATCTGCCTAGTACTTGCCTTACATCCAGTTCTCTTGCTTTAGCAGTTCAGTTATGTAAAACAAACAAACAACTCAAAGAGAACTTGAAAATATGAAAACTGGCATTCTGCTCCTCATTCTGTATGATAGGTGGCACTGCATACTCCATCACGCCATAAGAGTTGTATCTAAAACACTGTACAGAGTATTTGCAAACACGGGAGTAAACAGTCAAATTGGCAGCACAGCCTTTCAAAGCAGGAGTCAGTAACATTTCACTATGGTATGAAAAGTGACTTTTCTTGTACAGGTACAAGCTCTAGCTTGCTTTTGTTTTTGTAAGCAACAGAAGTATTATGTCTACTGCCTCATAAGTTTAGCTTTGCATTTCACAGATGTATACAAACATCTACTTTTCTGAAGAGCACAGTGTAAACTAGGTGTAAGACATGGCAAAACACAACTATAAGGCAACAGAATTTTCTTATCATCTGCCCTGGCTCAATCACAATCAAGTCACTGTACACAAGTGCTGTCACGGCAGATTGAGCTTTTTCTTGCCCAAGTACCACACAACAGCAACAAAGCACAGGAACATGTACATCAAAAACATTTACAACAACTTTGATTATCAGGCTGGTGTTTGAATGTGACCTAACTGGTCTTGGAACCAAGCTGGAAACTAACTAATCTAGGAACCAACTAGTTGTCTTATTATATTACATTGTTGGAATGTGATTAGGGCCTATTCACTGTGTTACAATGGGAATCAGTCCTCCATGCTAGCAATGCTCTAATTTGGCTCTACAGGGCTGACAAGCCCTGTTTTAAATGTAAAACACTTAACATTAATTATCTTTAGCCTTACAGGCAAGATAAACAAGTCTCAAAGAAACAGCAGATACTTCAAGTGCAGACGTGCCTTTGCAGTGTTGTAGGTTCCACCAAATACGAAACGGGCCGTCTCTCTGCCAAGCTGCCATCCCCGGTAGGCCTTGGGGGCCTACAGTTCCTTGAGATGCATTCAAGTACAAACTCGACGCATGCTGTGCCAATCAGCAGGGCTGACAAATATAAAAAGGGCAGCTATTTAACTTATCTCCACTCACAGGAGCTTTGGACAGATAGGATCCATCTTATGGTAAAGCTGTTGCATGAAGCAAAAGGCTTTGTCTGCTGGATCACAAGGTATTCCTAATTGCCTTAATTTAATACATTTACTGTATGAGAAGCTACCAAGTTTAAGCAGAAAGCGTCAGTCTCTATTTAAACTACCTTTCTCAACAGGGCCTGGTGAAACTCAGATGTACGAAAGTTTCAGACGCCCTCTTTCTTAGATAAACCAGACAAGATAACAAGCCATACAAGCAGCCAAGAGTATAACCACTTTAAATGTGTTCCAAATTACATACCTGGCAGCATTGCTTACAATTTCCCACAATTATTCTTTTAGCCAGAGGCATCTAAGTATTAAGCTAATGCTAGAGTGAGTATTATCTCAGGTATCACCAGATACTATCCCAAAGTAGAACCTCAGCAGTTCAGATTCGGAGGATGTGTAAATTTAGTATCTGCAAGACACTGAAACGTCAGTTAAACTATAAGGGATAATGAAATTTTCTGCCTTGCCACAAGACTGGTCAAGGACAGGCTGCAACAGGACGTAACTGATGTTTCTGTATGGACTGTCACTGGTGAACAAAAGGGCACCTGCAAAAGGACCAGACTCTCCAGACCCTTCAGATCATTGCATTTTTTCCCTGCCCACAGTGGTTCTTGCTGGACTCCATCCATCACTGTCTTCCAGCCCAAGACTTATCTGTCCAGACACAAGGAGTATGAAGAGACATTGTTCAACATTCAGTCCCTTGATAATGCTAACATTAACTTCCCACAGAAACTCTGTCATGATCTTGATGAAAATTAATATCACTATGGCAGTAAGTCTACTGCTTAAGCTCTCTTGAAGCAGAAGGCTCAACAAGTTACAGCCAAACATGGTATCAAAAGAAAGTAAGCTCATACAAGAATGACACAGATGACAAAGCATCCAACTACTCTTATATCTAGTTGAGAAGAAAAGAAATTGTTCTTCAATCTAAAATTCAGATGCCAGTTTCTATCTAGCACTGCGCAGCTGCTCAAGCAATCAAATTGGTGATCTTTGGGGAAAATCTCTTTAAGCAGACAATTGGGGTCACCCTGTCAGGCAACACTAAGTCACTGGAACAGCATATTCTGACACCCAGGGGTGAAGGATGAAGTATGGGAGAGACACATACTCTTGAATAACCACAGTATCACTTAAACTTCAGAGCTTTAGACTAACAGTAGCATGCTTCCTTCAGAAAGGCAACTAAAAGCCAAACATCCCTCCACACTTAGCAATTTCAACAGCTAGAAAGAAAAAAAAAATAATAGAATGATTTAATTCTTATGATACAGAATTGAACGATAATTTGATTTTACTAAAATAATAAGTCATGAAAGAGTTGGGGTTTGTCAAACCTAGACTGGTACATCTTAGAAGCGGCACCGATGATGGCATTGAATGTAAAAGCAGACTTCATTAATGTAGAAACATCTAAAGTCAACACACAAAAAAATCATAAATGGTCGAACAATGAGATTAGGTAACAAACATCTTGCAGTTCAGGAAAAGAATCCTTACAAATGGACATTTAGCTGCACTAATAAGAAACTTATCACACCATCCATTTGCTGAAACTACTCTTTAAAAGTCATGGGTTGCAAAAGAACAGGAGCTTCACAGTCTGCCTGTAGACAAGAGACTACGACTCAATTACCCCTTTTAGCATGTGTTTTATATGAGGTGCCGTATTTCGCCATTTTTTATTTCACTTTCAAGGTTATTCCTAATGAGTGCTTCAAGTTACACACTAGTCAATGACCTCCAATCACAGTGAAATAGTTTTGAAAAAGGCAGCTCAGAATCAGTGAACAAAAATACTCCAAATCAAGTGCTGAAAGAAATTCGTAGCAGAAAACCCATAGTCTCGGTAAACGTTAACAGACAACGACCACCACTTTGCCCATCTGCACACGCTGTTGTATTACAGACTGTAACAACGAACCTAACTTCACACTGGTTTTATCGCAAAGTAGACACGCCTTTACCCCAATTCCCCACAAGCATGGGGAAACTGCACAGATTTCATTTCATCCAGCTCTGGGAACACAACTATTCTCTACAGTGAAACATGGCTAAAACTTAACAAAGCAGAACAATACTACCATGAAGTTTAAGGCGTGAAGTGGAAAAGAAAATACACACAGCACCTGAACAACAGTGTAACCCTTTCATGGAAACAAAAGGCCCTCATTCAGAAGAGCACCGATAATCATCTTTTATACTTGCACCATGAACAGAAAATACCATAAATTCTTAAAGAACAGTAAAGTCTAAAACCTATTTCACACGCCTTTTTAGAAATGGCAAAAATTCCTTATTGTATCAGTTAAACAAAAAGATGAATAGGCAACATTTATAAATCACTTGCCAGCCTTTAACTGGTTAACTCATCGTAACCCTACCCGGCTTATGAGATCTGAAAGAATCACAGAATAGGTTGTACAACTGACAGCCAGCAAGATAAACACAAACAGCACCATTCAACAGTTCCATGTGCTTAGTTTATTATGTATTTTTATAGTAAGAGACAGAACCAATAAATAACTCAATTAAAATCTCATTAGCTCTGATCAATGAGTACCGAAGATAATATAAGAACAAAGCTGAATTTAATGTGTTAGTGAAGGAGAAAACAGGACCATTTTCTTCAGAACTCAGGTAAAAATTGACCTAAACTTTAACTAACCTTCTACATTATCTACAGCAAAAGACAGATGAGTGTAAACATAACAGAAATAATGCAACATTTGTTCACATGATTTAGTACTAGATAAACCACTGTCTTCATGGGAAAGAAACAAACTACCTCCACGACACAGCACTAAAGACTGCTTAGTTTCTATACTTTCTTATGAAAAGCCAAAACAAAATGTGCTCAGTCTATTCAAGATATTTCCAGCAATGGCAGGTAAGAATTCATTCTTTCCATTTCTTAAGAGGATGGATTCTGATTTTTAGCCTAAATAACTTAGGTTTACACAGTTATACTGCCCATGTCTATACTTACTGTTAATTATCTCCTTTCTAACAACTCTTGGAAATACCAGGCAACTTCAATCAAATTTAAGAGCAACTAGAGTTTTAAAAAGGTCTTTAAATTCCTACCTATTTCTTCAAAATAAGCAGAGGTATAAATAATGACCCTCATGAGAAAAGGCCAGCAGAAGGCAGCTATTGTGTACTGGCTTGGTAGCAGGCCACAGCATGCTACCGCATATGTTGCCTCTTGACTGGTAGAGGTGTCAAAGGATGTGGTGAAGAGATCACTGCACAAGGCTCAGGTTTGTAGGAAGTTTATAGAATCTGCTTTTCCCCCCTACCTCCCTTGTAGACATCAGACAAAGCGGAGACTGGAAAAGTGTTCACTGCACACCAAATCTTTATCTTAAATATAGGAAAACCACACTATAAAAAAAGGGAGCACACGGTTCAAAAAGAAGTCTGGAAAATACATCTCCCTATAAGCAAGATGCCACCACTTCAAATTGACAGGATTAGAAGAGCAGAAATACAGCATGAAGAGACTACTGCTGACAAGAGAAACCCAGCACTTATCTTCAGGTGACAGAAAGCAGTCCTGCACCATAAAACAATGGCTGATGTGGAAGAATCTAGTGGGTTTAAGGGGAACATAAAATGCTTTCATCTTGAAATTCCAGCCTTCAAAGGGCATTTCATGAATTCTGAAACTAAGAAAGTGATATACTTGCACTGCAATCCAACTTGCAGTCTTGTAAACATGAACTGCTCTCTACATAGCTTAACGTACTACAGTTTGTTAACCATAAATCAAATATAAACCATAGCACCATCGTTTCAATTTAAGTGACTTCTTTTATGTTAATAAGTCTGAATATTTCAAGTGACTTTCCCTCCATATTTATTCTGAAATTCCACAGTGCTTCTTTCATAATGAATCTAAATACTGCATGAGCTGAACTTCACATTTATAAATATTTTAAAAAAAGATGAAGCTTTCCAATATAACATCTTACTTTCATTACTTGGTCTTTTTGATAAGTTGAAACCAAACATACCATGGATTATAAAAGAAATCAAGTATAGCTTACTTATGTAGATAATATTATGAAAATATTCATAAGAGAAAACAGACTTAGAATTAATACTGGGCTATAAAAAGAATCTGAACAGTATTCATATGTTTTAAGAATACTTGAACTGAGCTTAGAAGCAGCTCAGTGTTGCCAAAATAGCTTCAGTAAGTTGCAGCCAGTCTAAACATCTAACAATGGCACAGCTTCCAAAGTTATATATGATAAATACAAATAATGAAAGATGAATAGATAACTCACCACAAAGCAGATGCAGAGAAAGGACCAGATTTTACAACGCGATAGTAAGTATTGGCTGCATTACAGAAACAGAATGCTGACAATTATTCTCCATTAGCCCCATCTCCCTCAAATTTCTTAACTGCCTAGAACTTGGTCTTCACCATCACGGCTGGTGATCTAGGAGATGGCACTCCTAACACTGTAAATTATACAATTTGTATTACAACACGGGAATGAAAAGTACTCACACAAAGCAGCACTAAAATGGGAATTTTAGTGTCAGAATAACGCTAATAAAGTCACGTATTACAAAAATAACAATGACAACGGACAGGCTTAAAGGCACAATTACAAACACATTACTCCAACAGGATCCTAACCCCTTTACAATGGAATTTATCCACCAAACAACAAAAGTTCTAGTGAGGATGATCAGAGTGTTAACTCTGACACTGCTCCGTGGCTTCTGACACAGGAGGGGAAGGGAAACCACCGCCTGTAGCCTTCCCACCACAGTCCATTCTCAACTCACAACCTAAACAAAGAGACACCAAATCTGAGCATCTTGCAAATTCCTGGCAAGAAAGTAGATTTTTGCAAGGGCCTAAACTGAACAGCCTGCTCCCATCTTCTCCCCCCAACACCTTGTTGCGTTTGTAGGGCACTTTGTATCAGATGCTCTAGAGCATGAGCATGCCTCTTATGAATAATAATTATAATACCACCACACCCCCCTGAAGATCTGGCTTCTTGACCGCAACAGGGAACCTTGCAGGCTACGCATGCAGCACCACATAGCTGGCCCACGCTGCCCAGTTCTTGCAAGGAAGAGTCCCCCGGGAATAGTGGAGAGTGGGCATTAGGCTACGGACTAAATTATCATCTCATTCAACATTTTTTCTCTCTCATTCTACCTCTGTTCTGTCTTGAGATTTATGTGGCAATCACGGCAAGAGGCAGGGGGGCAGGTGGAAGAGACCAAGCTAGCTACCAACAAGGTTGGAAACAAAACAGGAAGGCATTATCAGCCTACAGATCGGCTTCCCACTTTGATCACAGCTGCACACTCCACCTGCTTAGAAAGGCACCAACTACACAAGCTCATCCTTCCCCTCGACAAAACAGAAGAAGAGTCAGCTGAGATGTGCTGACTGAAAAGACATGACACAGATCGCTGACCCGTCTGTAGGCAGATAGGAACTGCCTCCCAACAACTTTGGAAAATCAAAGCAGTAGCCTGAGGGGGGAAAGAAAAAAAACCCGGCTTTCTTCTCTGCCTTCCCTACCCACAGCAAGGTGCATTCAGACACAGCCTGAAGGAGTATGAGCTACAGAAAAGTGATGGAATAAATAGAAACAAAAAAACAACAGAGGAAAAGGAGAGGAAAAACATCAAAGGAAGCTGCAGCTAGCAGCTGGGAGGAGAGATTAAATCCCTTGTTAAAAATCCGTGTTTTACAGGGCTTGCTAAAACATATATAAAGGGGAGCTTCTGGTATTGTATCCACCCGTCTATCACATTTTTCAGCCTTCAGGGCAAACAGTGTTTTGCTTTAAGCCTCTTAAGTTAGTATATTACATTACTTGGGTATTGTTATTTACAAAATGCTCTATGTGCACCTACTGCTTTACAGACAATTGAAGTGACAGCTCGGGCCTTAAATAAGATGCAACATTTAATGAGAGGCATGGCAGCTCAAGATGACAGTAAACAAAAAGAAACTGTATTAAAAACATGCATCAAAACAGTGAAAGAGGAGACATATAATGTGCTTGCAAATTATTAGTTACTATTTTTAAATCAAAGAACTGTGATCTAAGGATTAAGAGCAGAAGACTTGGGATGAAAATAAATAAATCTGGGTTCTCTACCAAATTCAGGCACCTGTAGTCAACATACTCTTTGATAAATTGGTAAACCCTTATCTAAGTTCTAAGGAAAATGATAGCATTTCCTCTTGTAAGACTAGAAAAGGCTGGTCTAGTAGCATACTACTTTCTTCACCAGACCCATAGCTAGTGTTTGAACCACAGGGTATTTTTTGAGCTATGCTATCTTGATGGAAACAAGTAAGACAGTACAGAATTACCCAGCAACCTAGGGAGAATGAACCAACTCATAGTCTTCAGCAGGTAAACGTGAAAACTTATTGCTGTCTGAATTTTTCCTGTATCCTGTTCAACTAGATGGATTTTATTTGTAATTCTTTTGCTATAGTACACAATGACTAAAACCCAAAATCTCTGTCCCATCATACTTGCAGACAACTTAAAAACCAAACTTTAGCTTTCTTACCAATAAACTACTACATTTATTTGGTCTCTTGCCATAACATAGATCATTCAGACATGTACATTCACTGAACCTTTTTTCCCCTAATCCTCTCCGTTTTTCAACAACTTTTTGAACAGACACTAGAATTAGTCTGTGTTTTAGCACAGTCTCACAAATGATGTATTCTAAGCTCACACCACTTCCTTCTCCTAAATGCTAATGCTCTGCTTCTTCAGCTGAACATTGCACTCACCCTCTTACCTCCTCAGAAATAAAGAGGCGCTCAGGTTCAAACCGTTCTCAAGCATAACCCAACCGATTTTTCTGGAGCTGCTGCCCTCAATTGTCTTATGTTCTTCAATCCATAACTATCATCTACAGTCTTTTATTATGAATGTGCCATCTTATACTTGATTGTAATAAAATATATGTTGTTCAAATAAACACATGTTACCAATCCAGGTCAGTCATTCATTTTCTATCATTAAGTAACATTTGATGCCATCAGAAATTTTTATCTAAAAAGACATGGACTATTTTCTTACATATTGTTAAAAGATACTGGACAGTACTCCGAAAAACTCTGAAAACAATGGATGATCTTAACTTTATAAAGAAAAAAAGACCCCAGTCCTCCCTGTCCCATTCCACCCTGCCCCCATTTTCCAATATTTCCTACAACACTGACATATTAGTAACTCCTAGGGTTGGTGATACGTAAACTAACACATAAATAAAATGAACCTCAAAGAACCTGCAAGGAGACCATTTGAAGTGGCCACTCCCATTATTGGCAGAAGCTTGAAAACCAGCCGGAACATCTGAAAGTTAATACGCCATACACACATTGGTTAAGGCCACCAAAGAAGTGCATGAAAGGCAAACCTAATGCAGCTTGATTACTCAAAGCAGTAAGCAAATGTAGTGCTGCACGCTCAACTAGCTGCCAGCAGTAGTAATGCCAGCTTGTAAAGCCTGCTAAGAAGGAATTACAATAATTGGGGATTGTAGTCATGAGCTACTATAGCAAGTCATCACAGGACAATAGGGTGAAGCCTATGTAACCAGGTAAAACACAGCTTACTGTGTTGATGGAAAAGGTGTAATCACAAGCAGCACCAAGATTTTTTTTGGTCTACACCTTGTATCTCTATTGCTCTTACGCCAAAACAGCAAAGGAAAGAATAGCCTTCAAATTAAAAATCTCCAAAATCCAACAAGTTGTTTCGCAGGGGGGTGGTGGGCAGGGAACTAAGTAGCTTCAGTGCATCCACCATGACAATACCATTAAAGGAGGACAGTGAAAAATATAATCCTCTAACTACCAGGCAGATCAAAAGAAGGGATTTTTGCTACGATGGCAATGAGGTTGTTTCACTATCTGATAAATAACATAACTGGCTACATCAGAACATACACTAAAAGCATATGCTAATAGTAAGGTTGCTTTCAAAGCAGCAATGTGAAAGCAATTTGGCTTTTCTCTGCAGCACCTACTTTGAATACTGGAGTTTTTATTGAACCTGAAAACACTTCAGCCTTCACTAAACTAAGGTTAACATGGGCAGCAATGATGGTAAAGTAAAATCTTAACTACAGCCAAAGCAGGATACAGTTGACCATGAAACTGTAATGCCCATAAAATACAATATATGAAGTATATTCTTCTTGAGGCCTTAACTGTATGAAGTGCTTTAAACATACTGTGCAAATCAGTTTAATCTCAACAGATCCAAGATGCAGGATTTTCATCCAGAATATATTACTCCTTGTGCCTTTGTTCTTCTGAATTATGGCTGCTGAATCCAAGAGGTTAACATCTGAAAATTAGCATATTTCTCTAACATTTGAGAATGCTTTAAAGCAGTGATTGTTTTTTCTTATCTGTTAACACATCCCTCCCCCATTATAGCTCAAAAATTTAATAAACTAACATGTTAGTAGTACACCATTTGAAAACCTTTTAGGATAGTATTATTCCTGAATCCTGCCATCTGAACTTAATATTTTCATAGTAGAGGTGCACAGTTAACAAGAGCTGCTCTATTCACCTCTCATTCAGCAGCACAGTCCTGAGTTCCACATGTTACAGTCAAGTCATCCCTAGGAACATGGCAGTGCCACAAGGAGTGCAGAGGACTTCATGAATATCAACCCTACAAGCAAAGACCAAGAGATTTTTTAAAAGCCTGGTTTTACTCTACTCAAGTATTTTGGGCTTTCCAAAACCCCAAGCCACTAAACAAAAATGACAAGAAGTAGTAACTGCAAAAATGGCACAAAGTGGTTTTTACGTGCTTTGAAAGACTTTTCCAAGTTTTCCAGGTCTTAGCAAACGATAACCAGGTCACATTTTCTAAGTTTACAGATGGACGATCAGGTTCATAAATAATTTTAACATACAATTGGAATATATGTTAAAATTCTATTTACATTCATCTAAAGATCATGATATTTGACTATACAAGCTTAAAGATGTTGTGTCACAAAGTATTTTCCCAAATCTAGCAAAAGCTTAAGGTAATTCTGTCGTACTCAAATGCTTTTTTGCCCTACAAGCAGGCACAGCATAGGATATGGGGGAGCTGATACGTGTAACGAGATACAAGGAAAATAAATAAGACTCTCTATAGAGAACTTAATGTAAATTAATAACAGACCTATACAGCTATGCAAATACTTACATGAATTGAAGAGAAGCTTTTGAAGATTCAGTGTGGTACAGTGTGTTTAAATGGGCACAAGAGCAGTTAAACTATCAGCACTACTCTGATTACCAAATGTGTGTTTTGAAAAAATGTTACTAGGCTGCTTATACATTCAAATTTGGTCATTTTTTGAAAAGATAGAGAGATGGTAACTTGTAAAACAAATTTTTAAAGCCAAGAGGCCAGAATGAACATAAAGAAATCTTCCCTCTACCAAACTTTAACCAATGCCATGTACTGAAACTATGATGCTGAAGGTCGAGTTCCTTACTTCCTTGTTCACTTTATGATCCGTTGTGACACAGGCAGTAAAAATCCTAAATCTCACAGATCCCATTTTTTTATTCTGAAAGACAGGCTCCTTAATGCTTTTGCAACATCAGACCTTAACACTTCAGGCCCACGTTACACTATATTGATTACAACAGTAATTCAGAAAACCTGGGGGGGGAAAAGCAGGGGGGGGGGCCTGAACAATCACAGTCAATCTCATCACCTCAATGACATGCTGTGAATGTAATTAATCCCACATTTATTTAGAGAACTTCACACTCTACCCATAAAGCAGCAACTCCCTGCCGGCTTCAGACTAGGTAATTATGTTGTAACAAGGACTAGGTTTCCATTAGAACAGAGATGAAAAGGAACACAGCCCTGTGAAGCTACCCTATCTTTCAGGGTATGTCTCACCTGCAAACCAAGAGAAGCAAACACATGCTTAGGAATATCCAAGTTAGCTTTAATTTAGTTGCAAGAAAGGTAGCAGCTTCTACAGAGACCGCATAAATACCACCAGGAAGCCTGGTTTTTACTCTAAAACAAATAGTCCATGCTTGAACTGGCATGTTACACCTACAGTCACAAACGTAGCAAGACTGCCTTTGTTTTAGGTATACGTGCTCCGCAGTGTGAAGGTGTGACTACAGAGCACGCATACATTAAAGCAACCTTTAATAGTACATTAGTAATAACCTCTAATAACAGATCAAGTTGCAGATACACTTCCCCAGGACACACTGAGGCCATTTAGCAGCTCATCCCTCTTAACATATAGATCTCCTTTACGGCATGAGTTGAAGCTACTACAATACACCACACAAATAATGATTTTATCATTTTTTTGCAGTAGAACAGATGATGAATAAAAGGCAAGATGGTAAGTTAAAAAAGTTGGAAAATGGTGATAATTAAAAATATAATACAAATGATATGGGATCAAACATCTTATTCTCCTGCATCCCTCATATCCATGAAACTGAGAAGTATACAACTATAAAACTGTGCATTAAGTGTACTAACCCCTGGAAAACTGCCAGGAACACTAACAGCTTCACCTCCAATTCGGGAACACGGAAAACATACATTTACTAATACTGAAGTGGTACACGCTTAAAATTAAACATGTATTTAAATGTTAGGTAAAAATATTTTAAATCAGCACGGGATTGATCGTTCTCTTATGTAGGGAGGCAGAACGGTGTGCACTTAACTGCCTGCCGGGCCAAGGACTCATAGGAGGTTGTTCAGCCCTCTGCGTGGCCACTCATGTTATGGCCAGCAGGCATCACGCGGCACCAGAAGGCACGGATGTACAGCAGTGGACAACAAAAAGCAATGTGAATAGAGACTGGCACAAAGGGGAATACAAAGCACTGGAGAAAGACATTAGGCTACACAAAAGAACCTCAGCACAGCAAGAGGCAGTGGGTAAACTACTCTGACTTCTATAAAGGACACAACTCTCATGGGGTCACACATAACTCCCCCGTGGCGGAAGGGAAAAAGTCCTCTTGCAACAAACCCACACTGGTCTTAGCCCTGGTCTTAGCAGCCCATATTGCAGCTCTCAGACAAAATGGTTTCTCCTCTCCCTCATCTCCTCCTGCTCTGAGTAAGACAAGAAAGATGGAAAAAAACCTCAGACTTAGAATACAAATTCAGTTATAAGTTCACCTTGGAGAGGCTGCCGTATATATCTCAGTGGTTTGTGAAAGCTCTGACCTAAAGTAAAAAAAAAAAAAAAGCATGCAAACCAGACAAATTAAATTTAATTTTATTATGGAAATGAAAGTAATAACAGAAGTGACAGCAGGGTGGATGATAAGCTCACTTAGCAGGGGGATCAAATGAAGTGATGACATGTCATTATGACCTCAGGGGTTAAAGATGCAATTTTCCATCTGGCTGCATCTGGCTTTTCAACATAAATGTTGACACCACCTGCTGAGATTTACTACAAGCTGCCTCCACAGGTCTTTGTCTAGCTTTTGTTACCTGGGTTAACATTTACTTTTCCCTCTTTTCTGATCAGTTTTTCTGAGCAACACGCTCCCTTTCTGCAAAACTCAAAGAACAGTTAAAAGGATTTTATGTGCCTCTATATAATAGATCAATTATTAATAGTAGCTTCACTAGCATCTCAGAGAAAGCTACAAAGCAGGTAAAACTAGCCTCAAGATTGCAAATAGGATGACGAAACTTTAGCTACACTTGCTAATACCTTGTATTGTCTAAGACTTCCAGGAATCTACTTTTCTCTTTATAACACGTACCCAAATAAAACCATTTGTCTGAAAGAAATCCTTAGAATTAAAAAACCTAGATAATACCATATCAAATTGACTATTAGCCACCTGCATGTGTTTTATACAGCAGTTTAATAGTTTCTAATTCCAGACACATTGTGCTTAAAATAAATCATGATACATTCACTTACTCATCCTACGGCTAACCATAGGAAAACTACGATCTCAAACCAAATTTGTAATCAGCTATTGACACACTGTTGGCTATGAAACTTTTGTTTCTACATGGAATATTAGAAAGCTACCAGCAGTGGTGTTTCTCTCCTGGAGCCTTGATCTGTAATAGGACTGTATGCTTACTGCCGCTTGATACATCCATTACGTTTTTGTCTGTGCCAAACTTTTCTCCTAAACCTACAGCTCCCAGACTTTTCTCTGCCAGTACAGGTGAGTTAAAAAGCTTGCTTCCAGCTGTTTTAAAAGTGCCTAGATTCTTCACTACAAAGAACCTACAGTCTGTTTTAACTGTTTAAACCAAGAGGCCCCAACCTCCACTAGGGCTTGGTTACATACT
>KL284279.1:26923-61815 GCA_000699545.1 Podiceps cristatus
AGAAAAACCCTCCACAGATTTTGAGAGCGCTCTGGGACTAGAGCTATGAAAAGACAGGAGAAAAATGGAGACAAAGAAAGTTAATGAAGCTTGCATAGGGCAAAGAATAGCTAAGAAACAGAATAGGGAAAGTATCCAGACTGATCGGACACGCAAATAACTCCATTGAAAGACCGCTACAAAAATACTTACAAATAGCTTCCCGTCCCAAAACTCTTTCATCACAAAGGCGATTTTACCAGAGGGGTATCATAACTTTCTTCCCCAGGAATGGAAGACATACCACCCCCCTCTCCAGACACCTTATTCACCTTGGGGAACTGGGAACCCTTGTTCTTAACAGACACGTCACCACCCATTTCTGTATCTGTTAAGGTATTTTCTGAATGACGAGGGAACTTTGTTGTTCCCTTCAACATAAGGGAGAAAACAAAGTGTTCCCGTTTACTTCGCACATGGTTCACTTCAGGCACATGCTTCACTGCTAAACTGAACAGAAATGACTTAAGCATATGCTTAAATGCTTTCCTGATTCAGACCCTAAAAATAGGAATGGCTTCTGCAGTTCCTCTTTCTCTTGTTCTGCTAATGACAGACAACTATTGTGCCATGTCATTATGACAATAAGATAGCTTAATTGCCCTCTTTCCAGAAGCTGTCAGTTCTGCTTAACTGGTACATAATATATGCGTCTGGGAGTAAATGTGTTAATACATCAGTCACTTAGATCTACCATACATTTTCCTCTGCTGTATTTAAAGAAAGCCTTGGGTTTTATGACTGACTCGCTAGACGTTATATTCATTGATATGGGCAGCAGTTGATATTACTGTCTTATGACTCGCTTTGTGAAAGACACATGAAATAACTTTCTCCTCCTTCATTTACTGCACCAACTTTAACTCAACTTCAACCTGAACATGAATTTCCCCATACTTGTATTTAAGGTGTGGCCAAAAAAAGGCATCCTCAAAAATGACAGCATAAAATGAACTGACTGTTCCTGTAATTAATCAGGACTGATTAATCAAAATGTTTGGAAACACCCATAGCTGCTTTAGAGTATTTTGTGCATTGTTACCTATAGGAACACAGTCATTGAAAGCATACAGAGAACAAGAATCAGCAATATCTACATCATGTGATACGCTGCTAGGAATTGAAGGCCTTGTAATTCTCTAAGTACTGGTAAGGTCACACCTAAGTATACAGCCCATGCAAGCTGGCTCAATTCTCTTTCATATCCCCCTTTCTGATCATGATTATTACCACGTTCCCTCTATAGCCCCTCACCGCTGCTTGTGTGTTGTGCACTTAAGGGGTTATTTTTTTCTCCCACCATCTCTTGTTAAATTGTGAACTGGAATGCAAAGACTATTTTTAACTACTGTTTTATGAGCCTGTATGTTACTATATTAACAAATATGACAATGGCATTTTTTTGTGTTTTAGTTATGCCTTCCTTTTCAGAGAAATATTACTTGTAACTCATACACATACTTTTCCAGGCCTCCAGAGAAGGCTGTGAAGACACAAAAAGGGAGGGAGAAAAAAATAAAAAGTTGACTGAAAAATAAAACAAATCTTACAAGAACAATATAAAGCTTAGTAAGATTTGAGCATGCAGCTTGCTTTATGCATTTAATCCTTTTCTCACCATTTTCCTACCAATACTTTTGTTTTTAAACCATTAATACTTCTGATACTTCTAACCAGTCTGCAAAGTTCCCAAGACCCCAGAAATAAGTAAAGCCATGCTGACTCCATTGACAGAACACAGGTGAGACACAGAAGTGGTGAAGTGTTGGGACTTTGCTTGGAATTGGCAGAATCATTGCCTCCTCTCAAGCCAAAGCATATTGCCAGAAAGAGCGAGCTGGCAAGCGACTACAAGGGCAAGAGAACACAGCCCACAGAGATTTGTGACACTTACTCTGATGTTAATAATCAATTGGTGCTACAGTCCATAAATCAGCCGTTTCACACAGATGTAAATGGTTTGCATGGGCTCTCACCAGAATTGAAAGCTGTCAGTTCTATTGGAAGTTATAAGTTCGATCCTGAACTATGAGTTGTTTCCAACCTTTTTCCTAATGTTACAGAAGTGCTACATAAACATTTTTGTTCCCAAGAAAGATCACAATGGAATGAAAATTCCCCAGAAGCTGGGGTATTTTTTCCCCAAAAACTATTATTAATGAAAAGTCACATTTTTATTTGAAATGCAATTCCTCCTTCCCTTCTTCAATGATGTCACTACATGAAAAAATGCACTGAATGTCTTCATTTATGTAGTAAGAACAGCTGGATAGCCAAGGTCACTAAATGAAAAAGACTAATCACATTTCCATTTATAGGAGATAACATTTCTTTTGATTTTACTGATACTTGTTCATAGATGAAGTATGGTAAAAACATCTGCCACATCAATAACTACTTAAGAACTTACTTGGTTTTTTGAATCCAGATGCAATAGTCTGTAATGAAGAGATCATTAAGGATGTAGGCAGGGTCATTCTCCATAAAGATCTTGTGAATGTCCAGCAGACACTTCAAAACTGCAGCTTTTCCTGGAAAGAAATTTTTATTTTTGTAATTCACTAGAAATCATAATAGATAATCTTTACCATCTTCTCACCTTTGAGGCTTTAGTAACCATGCTATCTACCTTGTAACGTTAAGTTGATTCAGTCTCGGAACAGCAGTAATATGACTACACCCTTCAGTATCCACATCTACATGGATGTGAAGCTGCTGAATTCAGTAGGAATCTCTCTGCAAGCCTGGAGGCACAGTCATGCATGTAATTCTCTACAGCTGAAGCAGCCTCCTCCCCCAGCTCTTCCACTTACTCTCTGAGCTGTGCAGACCCAAACTTCAGGACAGTCATACAGTGAACCATATGATAAATAAATAAATAAATAAATACAAGCTGAAAAGTAACTTGCAAATAACAAAAAGTTATGCCCCATCATTTATTTGAAGAAAAAGAAAGCCTATTTCCCTGTATGCTTACATAATACCTGTGTTGGAAAATACAAGGTTGGGAAGACGCAGCCCACAGCAGGGCCAAGCACGCAGAAGCCACAGCAGTTGTGGAAGCCAATGTAAGCGATACTGTCACCTAACTTCTAACCGTTGCCTTAAATAAAGCAGAACTTTTCCTACTTCTGTTAGTTACAGAATAATTTGGCAAACTGAGCTCCCAGAAAGAAAAAACTCACTTCAGGCTCAAGAAGGTGCCATTTGACATACAGGTGAGAAATGTAGTAAAAGATTAAAAACTTGAACATTTTCTCATTCCACAACCAGAAATCCTTGGGTAGTCAGTTTAGCTTTCATCAAATCCCACCGTTGTTTATGAAGAGGAGAATCAAGTAACCTCCAATTAGCTGGAATCTTCTTCCTTAGTCTTCTGATGAAAGTTGCTAAAGGGTTAAGTGCTGAACACTTAAAAATATTTTCAATGTTTAATGGGGGGGACAGACACGACACACACCTAGAACATTGAAATGAAAACAGCTACTACTGCAAATGGAATCTAATAACCCACTCCCAAGAGGCTGGCTCCTCCTAGGCTATGAAACCTGAACATGGAAATTACATTTTACAGATTTAAAAGAAGGGGGGAAAGAAAAAAAAAAAAAAAAAAAAAAAAAAAAAAAAAAAAAAAAAAAGATCGGAACTCCCCCTGCTGTTCAAGCACAAAATGTGTGTGTTTTTAAGTAATTCCATGCTGAAAAATAGACAGAGAAAGTAAGTTATGGGATGTGGAAGATGGCAACAAGGAAAAAGAAGCTGGAGAGTAAAAAGCTATGGCAAATAGAACTGAAAAAACCCACTGGTTTGGAAGAAACCAATTGAAGAAGTGAAGAAAGAAAACAAAATCCCAAATGTAACTGATGAACTTTTGATTGTATCACCATCAATGCCTGTCAAGCCAAGCTTGTCAAACTTAACTATTTTGACTGAAGTCTGCTCTTAAAAGAAGTGATATGTGGAATTAAAATTTTGCTAATTTTAAAGGTTCTAGCTGTCAAGCTGCCAGCCTGAACCATTTACAGCATCCACTACTGTTACTCATCTGCCAAGTAACAATGTAAATTAATGACTATAACACTAGTTCTCAATAAAAAGTCATCTTTCTTCATAAGTTACTATAGTCTATAACTGTAAGTTAATAGGCCTATAATCAGAGAGGCTGCAAATCCAGCCAGATTTAATAATATAAGGGACCCTACATACAGGCAAACACACAGAGCACAGCAAACTACCAAACTTCTGCTTTCAGAATATGCCACTTATACATGAACCTTATAAACAAGAAGTCCTTACACAAAACTGCGTTCCTTACCACAGGTATAAAAAGTAAGAGTGAAAGAGCAAACACTGTTTAAACCTTAATGCAAGATACTCCGTAACACACAGATGATTCTCGGCCTATTTCCGCAAAATTCCACGCTGTAGGTTCTGTCTTCAGATACCTACTTCAGTCTCCAGCAGACACCTGGTCTTAACTTTCAGGCTGTGGTCATACACCAGTAGTATTATTACTTACACTGGCTTAAGTACTCCTTGTTGCACTCCTTTGCCTCCCTCTTTTCCACAGCTCTTTGTGACATGCCAGTGCAAGTGTTTGTGAAACCATAGAGCAAACTGGACCAGAGAACTGAAGAAGCCAAAAGACAAACAGGCTGTGGACTCTTTTGGCAGTTACGTCAGTCCAACTCACAGAAAAGTTGTCTATTGAAACAAACCTAAAATGTGCTAGTTTTAGAAGTCTTACTGCTTTTGTAGCCCTAGGACTGCCATTTTTTAAAATTCACTGTATACTGGAGTTAAGCAAGCCATGGAATAGAAGCTGAACACATGCCAAGGATAACCAATTTCATTTTCTTCACACAGCTTAAAGAGGCAAGCACTTTTAAGTTCAAGGGTGAAGAAGAAAAATCATCTATTTAAAAAAACAGTAATAAATGCTTAAGAGCAGGCAGAAGAAACTTTGATAATAATCTCGGGAAAATATGAATGATCTATTTTTAAGTCCATTTTTGCATATCTTTTGTGTAAAGTTACAGCTCTGCATTACACTGACCAATACATGCACAGCTTTTTATGTACAGACACTACTTTCTGATTATTCAAAAACCCAACTAGTTATATTTGAAAGTACAAATAAAAAATATGCCAACTGCTGGAATAGAATCAAAAATATTTGATCTAAGCTATTAAAATTTAAGATGTAGAACTTAAAGGCATATGACTTAAGACAGACTCTAATACCCTCTATTTTTGGCATGAAGACCTGTGTTACAGGTAAAGAATAACAAGCAACTTGAAATTCAGATATATTGCAAGATGGGGTATCAAATCGAAGTACTAACCCATTGTTTTTCTGAGACAAAGGTGGTTTTGTTTTACTGACATTAAAAATCCTTACATTGCTGCTGGAGAGAGGATGAGTCGCTACTTCAGAGGAAAAGCAGCAGAAGCACTGAGCAGACAAGGTAAAAAAAAAAAAAAAAAATCACAAGAGTCAGAGCTTATGTCTGCAGACCACTGGATTCTTCTGGAGTCCATTGCTACGATAGCTGGTAGGTGACAGCCTGCAACTTTAATTCTACGGTTTCAGAAATCCAGTCCTCTTCCCACAGATTAGTTCAAAAAAGGATATAATTGGACCCCATCTCTCTATCTGCCATTTGATGTAACAACCTCCTGATTTTACCCCTTCATGAAATTCTACCAGCTTTCACACTGAATATTTGGAAGCAGAGGAAACAGTCTCATTCTAGTTTACAATAGAATATTTTTCGTGCAGACTTCTATATTTTTTTCCACATTTTTAGGAAGGGGTAGTATTCATCTAAAAAGATAAACTGAACTTCACTGTCTTATTAAAAACAGAGAAAAGCACCATTCTTAAAAAAAAAAAAAAAAAAAAAAAAAAAAAACAAACCAAAAAAACCACAAAACAAAAAACCACATCTATATGATGGACTTTTAAATGAAAATGCCCTGGTAGTAACTTACCCAGCTAGGTGACAGTACTATATTTTTAATGGGTAAGAATATAAACCTACCTCTATTAGTGTTTACTTCTGTATGGAAAGAAGCAAAGCATATTTTACGTCACAGAAAAGAGTACAAATGAGTTTTCTCTTCATTACTAGCTCATAGATGATAACTCTGAAATCAGTATTGAGCAATGGTAATACACTGTCAGTAAATAACGACAGAACAAGCCCACACCACTTACTTATTACAGATCTACTGAAAAGAAAAAGGGCTCCATATCGTTACATAAAAAACACACCTGATAAATTTTTGTTAGTCAACTGTCAAACGCAGTACATAGATTTTGTTGGAAATAGCATTGTAGCTGGATGTATCATTGCATTTCATTCCCTTATTTAATCCTATCCAAAGAACAGACAAATACAGTAGATATTCTAGATAACTGCGCTGAATTCCAAACAGTTTTGCTGAAGTATTTTAAGTATTATAGATTCCAAAACCAGCATATGAAAAAATATGATGAGGACCTCAACATTAATCAGCTTAATGCATTCGTCTTACAATTAACACTTTGGCAGGAAGTCTTAATTACAAATAAAAAACTGTTTCAACCACACACAAGGATCCTTAATAGCTTAAAAATGCATATCCTGTACCTTGGAAGTGATCCACCAACATAGCACTAATATTTTTAAAGTCAAGTCACATAACTTGAGGCAGAACAATTCAGCCCTCAGAATTCTTCACTATTTTTCAATAGTTTACTGTCATTATTATTATCAAAACATTGATTTATACTGTGTCCCAGCTTCCGTTGCTAGCATCCTGAAACAAACCTCAAGTCAGGATGAGGTCAACTCAAACCAATTCTTCCTTTAAGTTCAACACCAGTCCTCTGGCATCTACATGAAAAGGAAGAGTTTTGTGGTACTACTTAACCGAATTCATTATCTGTTACTTGACAGTCATTTTTACCTACGGTCATCACGCATACATTGCAATACAGTGCCAAACTGGTGAGGCATCATTTCCAGTAAACAAAGAGGGTAACAGAGTATTTAATGCTATCTGTAACTCCCGTGCTTTGCACACTGCATAGTTGCTAAGTATTTTGTAAAAACAGAAATTTCTCAAAAGCACGGCTCTACTTCCACTAAAGTTTGAAGGAGGAAATATTTTGACCAAACAAATTCTGACTTCCCCGATTCTTTGGTAGTTGGCTACTTTAAAACGTTAGTGCTTTTCACACTACAAATGCACCGTAATAGTAAATACTAATTTGATACACAAACCCCAGAACTTTCAGAAGGTAACATTAATCACCATTACTTTTATCACTACACCGCTAACTTGCTAATGCCCCTCCCAATAGATTTATGTCCACATGAAGGAAGCAATATATCTGTGTCTGCTTCCCAGGCAGCACCTGGAGATCATCACAGCTCATACTCAAGATAGTGTAGTCTTCTCCACTGTTAACAACTCCACTTGAAATGAGCACACGTTCTCTTTTCTTGAGGCTTGCACGTGCCTTTTCAGCGCCTGGAAGATGCACGGCCAGCGCAGCGGAGGCAGCCGGTCACCCCATCCGGCACCGTTTCCCAGGCAACCGGCACAGCACAGACATGCACAGAATGCAGCCCGCCCGCTGCATTTCTTCACTTCTTCTAGTGTTTCTAAACCATTCTAACCATCAACTTAATAAAGCTGAATTTCTGTCAAGCTTATGGCAGTAATTTTTATGTAGATCGCTAAGGTCAGAAAAAACAAGGCTAGCCTATCTCTGGTCTCCGCAGAGAATGAGTTAGCATACCCAACCTACTCCTCCAGAGAAGACGAGGACTTTGCTGTTGGAGCAAGACCATCACGTGCGACACAGGGAGACCATGACGATAAGCACTACTGGGGCCACTGTGTTTCAGAAGCAGAGGGTAAGGAGGAAACAGCAGCCACATGTCCAATGCAGGAGGATGGAGAAGGAAGCCTGACACAAAGTTATTGTAGATGCCACCTCCCTTACCAAATGACTGAAAATATTTTGTTGGATCACCGAATGTTCACTCAATACCAATTTCCATCATAACATTAAAAGAAAAGCAAATAGCTACCTCTGATGTACTATCCTCTTAAAAAAAAATAAATCTAAAAGGCTGGCATCACTGTATGATTTCAGTTTTGTTACCAGAATTTCATTTTTTCACACTTATGAAGAGCAGCGTAAGCCAGTGGAGATAAGTGAAGAGGACAGCATGTATCTTCCCCTTAAAACTTCACTACCTGACTGTTACAATGTAAATTGTATTTTGAATCATAATAGTTTTTGGCAGTAGTAGATTAATATTGCCATTTGTGGTTGTTGGGTTTTTTAAGTCCTGCAACTCCCAAGCATTGAAAATAAACCAAAGTGCTGCTTCTCAGTGATTCTTCTGTTAAAAAAAAAAAAAATCTAATAATGCTTTTTTTTGAAAGTACTCACAATAAATAGAAGAGTTCTAAGTAACTTTAATAACCCAAGATATAAACATGGTCCCGCACAACTGAAACTGAAATAACCATAGGTTTGAAAATCTGTACTGTTACATGAAAGCTGTCTGGGACAAACAGATAATACATCAAATGAGTATCGCTACCGAAAGAATAATTTGCAGTCATTACGATGGTGACAGTTCCGCTCCTGAATGTGGAAAAAAAAAAAAAGCTACAAATATGTTGTGTGTAGTCAGTTTTTTATTCTTCAGTTTTAAATGAAAATATTTTAACTTTTTTTAAAATTTATTTTTCAATAGAATATTTTTCATGGTATTCACTGCTTGTTTTTTTATGAACAGCCTTACTTGGCTGTTATTTAGAACTGTCTGATTTTCCTAAGAACAAGCAGAGAACTACGACAACAAATGCAAGTCAAGAGATTTTGGCCTCTGTTCCTAACACAGAAAAATTATATAGGAAGTACTAAAAGAACAATGACGCAAACCAAGTTGTGATGCTGACACAAATTCAGGATTTCTGTTCTTCCCAGATTACCACTGGACTTACCATAGAGGCATCTCAACCATTTTGCCTTTATCCTGCAAAGAACTGTAACACTGAATACGAACCCCAAAACTACCCCTTGCCATCAAATGTGTGATTCTGTATGGCAATACTAAACTGGCACACACAGTGAACAGTTTAGGAATTAAAATGTCAAATACAACAGGGGGAAAGTAGTTAATGGACCGGCCCAATTTAGAACAAACAAACACACGCCACCACCCACACACCACCACAAGCACACACAAAAAAACCCAACAGAAGACCTAATTCTAGAAAAAGAAAATGACAAGGAGAGCAGGAATTCAGCATTGGGGTAAACTTCCTTTCTGTCAAAATCCTAACGTCCCAGACAAGGGTGAAACTAAACCAATAGTTCTTCCAAGCAGTAAATCATGCAGAGAAGCTGCCCAGATTTGCAACTGCAAAATCATGATAAGCATAACTTAAACAAACAAAACAGCTGGAACAAGTGAAGAGGATGCTTTAAAAACTTCCCTTAGATGGAGACAAATCATGGAAGTTATCAGAAATCCATCCAATCTTTCTAAATAGGCCTCCAGTCAGGTAATTAAAGAACACAAAGAACAACTGAAAACAACAGGGCTCCCACTATATTTATAGCATAATAAGTGACTCTGCTTTGAAATAAAAACTTGCAACACCTTTAGAACAGAGCCTAAAACAATTATAGTATCTAACCTACTGTAACGAAACCTTCATTTAAAAGGTTCTTTTCCAACAGAAAAAAAAAAATCTCTTTACAGACACATACAGTATAGAAAAAAATACTTTTAAAAAATCACAGTGTGAACAAGTACAATGAACTATAATTTTCTCTGAAGACTTTTTCCCTAAAGCTTTACAAATCACAGTTGGACTACCCTGATTTATCAAGATACATGATCTGATCAAAGATTTTTCTAAGGATGAGACATTCATATAATTTCTTCTGTGTAGCTTTTCTTGCACGAATAACACAGGTGAATTTACACCACAACTGCATGTATTATCCACTGGCTAATAAATTAAAAGCGTTAGGGACTTTTTCCCA
Source organism: Podiceps cristatus (assembly GCA_000699545.1). Lineage (NCBI taxonomy): Eukaryota > Metazoa > Chordata > Aves > Podicipediformes > Podicipedidae > Podiceps > Podiceps cristatus. Next base: position 37,029 of record KL284279.1, read on the forward strand.
GTAAGGACCCTAGTTTTATTCTCTTCCCTCCCCAGCCCCATTTTCACAAAACCACGTAACCAGGAATGTTGATATTTATCAAGTTTGGGTGAAATGGGCCAAAAAAATTCAAAAGTTATTAAAAAAACAGACATACAAACAATATGGCTATATAGGCATCACTACCAATCCCTAAAAAACTTACCTAGTTGTAGTATCATGACTGTATCATTGAAGGCACGTGTCACTAATCCGAAATGTCTGTGTAGGGGATAGCATAGCACTCTTCTTCCAAAAGATACCAGGACATCATGAATGCTAGTGAAACTCTGTGTGTATCAGTCAAAAATCTGAATTAGTCTGTGTGCCTTTTGATACAAAGAATTAGTTTTTTATTTGTTTGTTTTCCTTTAAAGAAAAAAGTCATAGCAGCATAGGAAAAAAGCAGCACATTTTTATATATTATGCATCTAAAAATCTATATTTTAATAGATATGGAAATCAACATGCTAAATAGAAACAAGACACTGCACATTTAGTTTGCATGGCAGGATAACAGAAGTCCTATACATTTTAGTGGTTTTGAATTAAAAAAAGAATGTGGAGAACATAAGAATAAAACATCTAACTCAAGACTTTGCCATTCTTTAGATTAAAGCAATAAATTACATCTGTCCCACATTATTATATGTATTAAGGGGAAGCTATAAAAAGCCTTTTAAGAATAAAGAAAAATTAAAACCACATGATATTAACAAAATACATGTGTACATATAAGATCTTTAAAAATGATACATGACTCTCCTTTTCAGGAAAACTATAGATATTCACGACATGGATAAATATATCTGCCTAGGGAAAGCAGTTCATTGTCCTCCTTTACGAGCGAGCAAGACCTCAAATTTACTCAGGCCAGAGGCATTAAAGAGTTAAAGACTTTCTGAAGAGAGTGATCTCCTTTCCAGCTTTCACTTTTCAAGACAAAATACTCCATTTCGTCTTGCACTCTCAATTTATTAAAATTTTTAAAAATGCTTTGCTGATAGCCAGCACTTTTTTGCATTATACAACTACCTCAACCCATTTTTCATTTTAATGGATCACCAGTAAGCATTTAAATCTTTTATATTTTGTTATTTAATATTTAGAGTCTAAGGTGCATACATGTCATGCACAGCAAAATGGCAGTCAGTTCAAACAAACCATAGCTGAGGCAATTTTGTTTACAGATTGATGAAAACACCCGCCTCTACATGGTTTGTATAACAGATATAGTTATTAACAGCTTGGTGCCAGGAGACTGAATTTTCTGGGTGTGAAATATACTGTTGGCACAGGCTGCGCCAAGAACTGCTACATTATAGGATAAGCACATGCACAAAACTCCTTCACTATGTTAGGATACAGATCTGAAAAAAATTTGAGAGTTAAGGCAATCACTGCATTTTAACTGCACTTCTTTGTGACTTGCTACCGCAGAACATTCACTTGGAGGCAAATTAAAACTAAGAGATCTATAAAACCAGTTGTGACAGAAAGAGTCATTACTAAATATAACATACACCACTACTAGAAACGTTTGAAGGACTGAACCCAGAAGTCCTGTCAGAAATTTCATTTTTGATCCTGCAAACTGAGACTCGGCTCAGTAACTTCAGGAATGAGAGAGGGACATTCCTTCCTAGCTTGCTGCCACCATAAGAAATAATGGTCTACAGGCCAGGTTAAGTCCCTTCCACTCCCAGCTCTGTAACAACTTACTTACACAGGCCTGTGTGCTTTCAGTAAACAATCCAAAAAGTGAAAAGAATAGAATTCAGTTTGTTTCCTCTAGTCCGTGTTGGTTTCAAAGGGATAGCAGCAATGACACAAATAGGGACGTGGCAGAACTGCCGAAAAGAAGGGGGCAGGTAAAGCAACACGCATCCACTGACTAACTCTGCAGGAAACCTGCAACAACAGTATTCAGCGCTTGCCTGAAAGACCACACGATCATTAAAGCCTTAATGAGACAACAGTTTTACAACTATAGCACTGAGGTCTTTTTGCTACAAGACTATGGAATTCAGCTTCTCCGTGATAGGTGACCCCTGCCCCCAGCCCCCCCACCTGATGGAGTTCTAAGAGCTTTTCCTATCCTTGGATTTGCATTTACTTCTGGGCTTCCCAGTTCCACTCTCCAGTGCACTCCGAAGGCACAGAGCAGAACGGAGAAGCGGACAGAAGCCATCTGATTTGCAGCCAAGAAAAAGAGCAAGCTAGAAGTGCCGAATGATGAACTGGGAAGGCTGGAGAAAGACTGCAGTCAAAACCCCCAGAAGTGAACAATAGGCTGCTGTATTAAGGCCTGCCATCTTCTAAAGTTATTAAAACTTGTATCTGAGGTAAGACTTAAAGGACACAAGAACACTAAGAAATTACATTCCCTGCTTTTTTTATGCCCTTTATGCCCTTTCTATTTTAACATGCTTTAGCCAGGTAAACAGGAAGATATCTATGACTTCTGATCAAGGAGCTAGAAGGCTGTATTTTCTCGTCCTAAGCATGAGTTGCACACACATACTGCGAACATATGTGAGGAATAATTACATTTACTTCCTAAATAACGGTCAGGATTGTGAATCAAGCCCAGGAGCTAGGGACAGCACGTAGCTGAGCAGCTTTTTCATAGTGCCTACCCTTAGCTTTTCCAGAATGGGACAGAAGGCAGCCCAGCACCCAGACGGACAAGAGGTCACACTCCAACCTCTTTAGGCTGCTAGCAGCTGGTAGGCCAGAAGTCTTGATCAATTCCTCATAACATTTATTAAAAGAGAACATACACTTAATTCATCTTCAATACCGAAAGAGTAAGCTTTCCACAAAAGCAGCATACAATACCAAAACCAAATAATACAGCAAACTCGTAACGCAAAACTTAAGTTTTATCTTACCTCCAGCCAGCACAATGTTGCACTCAGTTTCCTGATGTTCCAAGATGATTCAACCTGATTTTAAGAAGAGATCATAAAACAAGTATTATCTACTTCAACATTCGAGACTGCTGGCAAACTATTTAAGATAACATTCTGGCAGCAATTTAAGAACCTTTGTGAATATGAAGTAGTAATTATATTATGTGCATTGAAATGGCCACAGGACAGCATTAAAAATTATATTGCAATGCAGATGTTAAATAACTGAATTGGTTCCTGCATTGGGAATATCTAGCCCATGCACAAAGCCTTTAAAATATAACAGCAATCACAGAAAAACTGTATTTTAGTGGAATTCTGACCCTTTTCACCAAGCAACAGAAACTTGAATCTGCCTGGTGATCAACAAAGCCCAAGCCAAAATGCCTCGTTTCATGAAAACAGCTCAAGACTTTTGGCTTTCAGAGAGGGTCCTAAAGCCAGCAATACACATAAAATGTCATTATTCTTAAAATGTGACAGACTCATAGTATTTGTGCGGTAATATGGTCTAGTGGTACGAGTAAGGCAAAAAGCCAGGAAGCCTTGATCTATAATCCTGGCTCTAGTAAAGATTTGTGTGGCCTGAGTGTCTTGGTTTTCCTATTAAAAAGAAGGGGGGGAGGGGGAAGGAGGTAAAAAACCACAGTGTTTTCCACATATACCATACAGCTTTTGCAAAGATCAATAAAGATTTGTACAATTGCTTTCCTCACATATTTGCAATTTTGTGCAACATGCAACGCAACCACCATCCTAGATTATTCTGTTGAAAAAGCAGGTCTGGACGTTTCTGCCTGCCATTCTAAAATCCATACCCCACAATTCAGTCTGATTAAGACAGAATGGTTTTGATTATATGTTTCAATATTTTCATTTAAAAAATTGTGAAAACATCTCATTGGTTAATATCAGCAGAGGAAACGCTAGGCAAAAAGTTGTATCTGGGAAGCAAGTCCATTTCAAAAAGGCAAGCTATCCACAAAACAGCACAGACGTTGTCTAGAATGGATTCTATTTTCTTAATTCTTTATATACTGTAAAAAGCCTAGGATACAGAAACACAACATAAAGTTGGCCACTGCTTGTGTAAGAGATGGGCAAAAAAAACCCGAATTCTGAAAACGGAAACATGCCTTCCTACTTCCCTCTAGTGTTTGAATACTAGAAAAAGAAAACTCTGCATTAGGATTTTATTTTTAAAATTGCGCCAATTTTTCAAATTTTAAATGCCTCATTCTAGTTTCCAGAATGCCTCAGGAAACACTTTCCATACTCAATGCATAAGCTTTATTTAAAAAACAAAACAACAAAATACCAAAAACCCACACACCCACAAGAAACCCCCCAAAAAAAAAAAAAAAAAGTTTTGTTAAAGGCATATACTGGTAGCATATAATTTCAGTCCTACAGACTCAATGATTTCCCATGATTTCTCAGAATCCAAACCAGTAGTGCTGCCATTACAACCTATTATGGAACTGTCCAAAATGCATAAAGAACCACCATCAATATCAAAGAACAATGATTTTGTGAAATCTACCTTTACATAAATCAAGATAAATCACAACACAAAACAAATTACAAACAAACAAAATTGTCTGGAGTCTCCTGCACCTCCACTTCTCTCCTACAACTAAAGTGCTGCTCCAGAAGAACAGAAGTATTTAGGAATCACACTAATCCCCACATGCATCTCAACAGCTCAATCTTAAGTCTTTAATTTTAACTTACTCAATTAAATATTTTGAAGTTCACTTTAAAAGGTAACTTTACTAAATGACAGTACAGGATCCAGCACTAGGTTCCTAAAACATACTATTTTTAACTTACATTCTTGTCTCCTTCATTGACACAGATTTCATAGCAATATGCCAGAAGGATATCAATTAAACCAAGATATACATGATGACGGCTTCTTTTATCCAGAAGATAAGATTTATTTGTGAACTTTCTCAGCTGCTCTCTCTCTTCCTCAGAGAAGACAACTATAAAAAGTAAAAGGATAACTGATTACCAATTTAAAGCTGGCACATTCATTTTAATAGGTGGTAGTACTACTTCAACAGTCTCTTTAAAAAGAAGCATATAACTAATCACAAGTCACTCATCACTCAAGAAAAAGCCTAAATCATTTTTACTCTAATTTTTAACTTTTACTAAACTTTGATATAGTCCTTTCAAAGTCAGGTTCCAGCCCTGCAAATTACTGCATGTACACACGGGTAATGCTGAACCCCTCCAGAAGTGCAAAGGATTTCTATGGATGCCTGGGTATATATAGACAGACACAAATATACAGACACAAATGCACAATCAGGACCTGAGTAAATGAAAGTTTCTTACATCCATGTTGTATGGGATAAAAAACAAGAAAACTAGATAACAAAACCAAATATTTTCTTATTGTAGAAAAAGGTAACAACTAAAGCAATAGGGAAGTTAAAAAAAGGTACATTTCTAAACCTCATCAATTTCAACTCATGACCTAGGCATGATTTATGAGCCTCGTTTATGTTACCTGATAACATCCTTCCAGTGTCTGCAGAATATCAAAGAAAGATCCAAATCCTATCCCCCCCCAATGTTGGTATGAAAGCTGCATTTCCTTTCAAAGAGCTATGGTGTCTACCAGCAGTGACCATCATGTTTTGCTCATTTAGTTAAGAATGGCTATACCGAGCCAACCCAACAAATCTTCTCACCCAGTACTTTCTCTTCAGGATGCATAAAGAAGATAACAACAACACATGCTGGGACAACGCATCAAAGTATTTCTCTAGGAAACAGTGGTACAGACAGGGATAGCTAAGATTGAATATTGAATGGTAACCCTTCTGAAGAATACTTAAAGCGCGCCAGAAAGGATGGCAGAATTGCCTTGAAGTAACAGTAGAGATTAAGTAGATAACTGACTAGAAGCCATCTCTGTACAAGTTCAAAGTAAATCAAGAAGCCAGCCAGAAGCCAGAGCTAAGAGATTTTCATCCAGGCTGCATGGAGTGCAGGCATTGCATGTCAACAGGCCCTGATGTACTGAATAGGAGAGATGTAGTGAGCACATACTGGTCACAACACAGAAGAAAGCTACAGGCACAAGGCGACTTGACAGGAGAAAGCAGTGTTATTAGCTTGACAGCTGAGGCTTTGTTCCATTGAGGAAGTCCCACTCCGTGATTTGTTCAAGCACCAGTAACACTGGAACCAGCCCGAGTTTAAAATACCACTCATTCAGGGAGATTCTCTGAGGACAGGAACAAGCCTAATGCAGCACCCTCGTTACACTTTCAAAACAAGCCCAAAGTGCCAGGGGTAGATACATGATGTACTCCTTAACTTGTTGAATTTTAATTATTTATTCAAGTGGGGAGCCAAAACCAAAACCTTACAATCAGTATCAAAATCTTTCTTCAATTATTCTTTTACTGCCCCTTTTTTGAGTCACGAAGTTCTGGCACACTTAGCTGGGGCAGAAAAAAGCTGTAGGCAAGATGAACAGAATTAAAAAGGCAAAATTAATGGTTGATGCACTAAGATGAGGATGTGACACCAGCTAAGCATTAATATGGTCATCACCCCGATGAAGTTAGTCCTGAAGAGTCCTTGCTAGACAGGCAGGCAGCTGGGAAGGGTCAGCCTTTATGGCTCCCCAAGACAGATCCTTAAATACTGCTGAGCTGTTGTCTTCCACCCGTTTCATCCGCACTAACGACCTGATAACCCAACAATTCCTTCCCCATCTTCATTCCCTGTTTCTCCAGTTTAGGATTTGAGATCTTCCAGGTCGGTATTTACCTCTGGAATCCTTGAGCTACCCATGATCCTGTCTCAACATTCCTACCAGCAATTTTTTCTTATTTTTCTGCAGACTTCCTCACAGCTCTTTCTCAGCAGCATGAGCCAAGGTCATGCAGCTGGGCATAACCCATAGTCCAGGGCCCTGGACCCTTAGGACACAGGCAACTAAATGAGGTGCAGGGAGGGGGGAGAGGATTACAGCACAGGTTACAAAAGAAAAAGTTACAACTCCCAGTAAATTAAGTTCCTTCTTACACCCCTTGCCCGTTTCTCTATTACAAGGATGACGACTGCAAGTGTGCTTATAGATGTTTCTCCTCAAACACTGCTCATCATCATTTTACACAATCACATTCTCAGAGATACAATCCATCCATAAAGCACGGTCATCTTTATCCCAGGAGCTTTCTAATTTTATGACATGTTTTGAAACCAAATGTGTGATGCTGAAGGCATGGACATAAGCACATACCTCATCTCAAGAGGGAAAAAAATCACAAATTAGGAAAAACATTTTTGAATGTTTCTTCTTTATGAACTTTTTATATGTTTCTATCGGCTTCATAACCATGAAATACTTGATTTAAATTCCTATGGAAACTACTTCATGAGCTAAACATTTCTCTGGAGTCAAGCCAGTCTCCATTTATTTACAAGCTCCCACAAAAAGATATTCCAGCTTTTATATCATCTTGAGAAAGCCAATCTCTTCCACTTGCTATGATCTAGGACAAAGTGACAATTTAGCAAAACTATGGCAGTTCTAACTGTTTTTCTGTTAATGCAATGCAGTTCAGTATTACCCCTTAAATCACAAATACAGATGTATCTATATTCTATCAGCAAATTTCCTCCCAAGTTCTTAAATTGCATTGATTCTTCAGCGAGTTACCTCTATCATTCATATTAAAATTATCCATAAAACCATATGTGCAATGCTGTAGCACATTTGAAAAAAATTAGTTTCTGAAAAACAACATAAAACCACTTTGTAAGCTGCTACAGTAGGGTGGGTTTAATGAGGTATCACAACAGGGTGTTTACAGTTAGAAAAAGGTCCAATTGGAAAGAAAAAAGGCATTTCCAATTTCAGCTAGCTTTTGCTAGAAAACCCTCTCCTGGAGCACAACACAATTTACAAAATCATATATAAGAGGCACTTTCGCTAAGAAGAGAAGCACAAAAGAGAAGAGGTGAAACTGAAGCTAAAGATGAAAAAGAAATTATGAAAAGCAAACAGCCAGAAGTTTGTTAGCACAGACTACTACAGCAGATCAGATTCATAAAGCTTCAAATCACTTCTGACTACTACGGTAATAAAGAAGTTTGTCACAAAGAAGGTAAATAATTCCTTCAAAGCATCTGAGAATCTATTAGAGATAGAATCTCCATTCTGATGGATGCAAAACAGTTATGCCAGCTCTCTCCGTGAGCAGTCCATATACACGCCTATCCGGAATGCAACTGGTCTCCTTCAAAAACTCACTACATTCATCACTGGATCCACTACTGAGAATCCACCGGTACAGGATCCACTACTGAGAATCCACTTCTCTTCATCAGCAACTACAACCTGAAGTTTGGTTTTGTCTCATAGCTGATCAAAATTAACCAATACCTATCATTAGAGATAAGAAACAGTCCAACACAGAGCAAACGACTTTTTGAAGTTTTACTAAAGAGTATTTGTTAGATTCCCTAAAGTCCACATTCCAGAGGAATACGTAAATGTGAAACATACTTCCCCCTTCTAAGTAGAAAGCAAAGAAACTCCTACTGAATGTCATGAAACACAGGAGATAGTTTTCTTCCTCTAAAATGCCAACTCTCTGAGCACCATAACATACACAACTGGACCATAAACACAGAAAATGCAAGTCTACTAGACAACAGCAAACAGACAAACAACAGACAATTCCCAAACGTAAATGTTACAAGATGTTCATTAACTGACTGTAAAGTGCCAGGTGTTCTAAATAAAATTTCTCTCTCTGGAGAAAATAATTCAACTTTACAAAAAAATAGCTATCCATTCCTTAAAGTTTTTGACTAGGCCTGCAACTCATCATTAACATGTCACAACCACCACCTACTTTGTTTTTCTAATTCAAAAGTACAAGTACATAGTATAAGATTAACAGAACAAGTACAATTTTAATTGTATTTTCTGCTATATTAAGCCTGTATTTTGTACACTTGCATTACCACTATTTTATCTAGCAATACCTGTACCACAATTAATCTAAGGCAAAGCAGCATCTGCTGCTACTTACCAAGTATTAAATTTGCAAGCTTTCCATATGTTTGATTTTAAAATGCTTCGGATATTTGAGTGGCAAAATCATGCTGCTTCTAGTCACAGTATAACTGCGTATTAATATATGCAGGTCTAAAGGAAGCAGACAAATTAATCTCACATACAAAGTTACTGTTAGACAATAATACAGAGACTACCCTTCCTTTTTAATCATCTCTTTTACTTAAACTCACATTAAAATTCCTCACATTAAAATAAATGTTATTTCAAATTGCTCCTCTGTACCTGACTGTCAATGAAGTAGTTTAATTTCTAAAGAGGAGGAGGTCTGACAGCTAGAGGGTGCTTTGTTACAGTCTTACTGATATTTTATGTGGCCGATCACATCACTTAAGTCAAGCCAGTGTAATATCTGTATCTTAAGACTACTGTGACACTTTGGGCTCTAAATGTGTCAGGGGCACTTCAGTGAAACGTGCTATCTAGACAGACAGCTGGCTCAGTGGTCAGACCTAGAGAATCACAGAGAAGTACAGGTCAGAAAGGACCCCTGGAGATCAGCTAGTCCAGGCTTCTGGTGAAAGCAGAGCCTTCCCTTATGGTCCTGGCAAGCCAGGTCTTGAATTCTGCAGCTACCTCAAAGGATAACAAGAACTCAGCAGCTTTTTTTTTTAAATGTTAACTAAAATATTATGCTACAATATTAAGATTTTTACATGTGTACTTCTACTCCTGTAGATTAAGGAATCAGCAACACCAGAGGTGTAGACAAGTCAGCAGAAAGCAGATTAGTTGGGAATAAAGTTATCTATTGATTTGGATCAGTAGCAAACGAGTCTCTTCTTTTCAAGCTCCTCCTAAAGAGAGGAGGAAAAGAAAAAAAGGCAGCACTACTCTGATTAGCAAATATGCTGTTGTAGTTTAACCCCAGTCGTAAAGCAAGCACCACACAGCTGCTCGCTCGCTCCCCTCCTCCCAGTGGGATGGGGGGGAGAACTGAAAAAAAACCTCATAGGTTGAACTAAAGACAGTTTAATGGGATAAAAAATGAAGAGAGAATAATAATGATAAAAGACTATTCAAACAAGTGATGTGCAATGCACTTGCTCACTGCCTGCTGACCAATGCCAATCTCCCTTGCTGGCCAACTCCCCCCAGTTTCTATACTGAGCCTGACACCATACTGCACGGAGTATCTCCGGCCCGGCTGGGTCGGCCGTCCTGGCTGTGCCCCCTCCCAGCTGCTTGTGCACCTCCCCGCTGGCAGAGCAGGGGCAGCTGGAGACTTAGTATAAGCAGTACTTAGCAACAACTAAAAACATCAGTGTGTTATCAACCTTATTCTTGTACTAAATCCAAAACACAGCACTATACCAGCTACCAGGAAAGAAGTTAACTCTATCCCAGCCAAAACCAGGACAGATGCCCAAAGGCTTTGCTCAGGATCAGCATTTACCCCAGTGCTGGATACTGCCTTAAAAATACTTGATGATAATACTCTAAACTTAAACAAGTAACTGAAGCAATGAAGCTGATTTTCTATTGATTTCTCTTGTGCTTGAATTTGTTGCTATCTGATAATGGTACTGAGACTCTCCACAGTGCTGACATGCTGATAACATCTCTTTCCTGTACAGACTCTGCAACACCTAAGAAGACGGCACTGAAGATTCAAGAAAAGCACTCCTTCCCTTGTACCCAGGGCCATCTTTGCAGAACTTGTAGGAAGTGACCATCTTTGAGACCCCTAAAGCTGTCAAGGAGACTGTGCTCAGACGAGCCTCGGTGCTTCAGGAAGTGAACTAAGAGTCCCAAAAACACAAAGCTGTCATCCTCTGCACACCTATATTCACTCTAAACTATGATCACTCGACTCTGGTTTATTCATTCCCCCCCTTTCTTTACAATTCTTCCATCCTGTTTTAGCTCCTTCAGAGATATCTTCCGTGTCAGGCTTCTACCCTTCTCTAATTCTCAAATCAACATTTACAGCACGTTTCCTCTGTATCACTTCAGACCTTTCTCCAGGCATTCTCTTATGAACCTACCAGCGACGGGATGCATCTGAGCAGCACCCTACTGAAAGGTGGATCTTTAAAAAGAAATTGCTTCTCATTCTCTCAAGAGATCAGAAAAAGAAAATGGTCACTGGTAAGCATGCTAGGTTACTGTAAACAAAACACATTATCCCTAGATCATATGAATGTTAAATACATGTGTCAGCCTGAGCCTTTGAAGATTATTGTGTTGCCCACAAAGGAGTTTTTAGAGTTGTGCAATTTGAAGTACAATAAAAATGAACACTTAACTAAGTTGAATGTGACTGTTACAAAATACAAACCCTTTCATCTGGAATCTATAGAAGGAAGACTCTAACGTAAACTTCAGCAGCAGCAGAAAGCAAGCATTCCAATAGTTTTATTCCCTCATGGGAAAGGCTGTGTCATTAGTTAGGCTTTATGGAGCATTACTTGACTTGCTTTAGACATTGTAAGCGTGAACAAAACCTGGGCCTTTCAGCTTTAGAAAACGTCCCCTCCAAAAATGATATTTTGCTACAAACATGATGGCAAACCCTGCTCTCTAGTATTTCTTCTGGTTCCTCAGCCATACTGCAAAGGCAATAATCTTAGCTGCCTGGTGGCTAACAAGCCTTGGGGGGAAATAAACAAAAAACCACAAAGGGCAAGAAGAGAATCATTGCAATACACAGTAAAAAGTAAAAAAGGACAAAAGAAAGAAAATACATTTAGGACAATAAAAGAAGAAATTAAATAAAGACAAAATACACACAAGCTAGAGGAAAAGTACACAGGTTAAATAAAAACAGATTTGCGGTAAGAACAGAAGAAAGCTGAAGATTTTAAGTACTAATGAGAAGAGCTGATGCAAAAAGAAAAAAAATCTGGTAATGAGACATTAAAAAAAAAATCACATGATGTAAAAACAAAAGAGAGAATAACCAGGGATGAAAGTAAGAGCAGTAAGCAACTAAACAAAGCCTTCAGTTAATTGTAATGCCATAAAAAAAAGTGATCTGTATTTCTAATTACTCCTTGTAGCCAAAGACATATAGACAAAAGTAATGAAGTTTTTGGTTCTAACAAACCAATGAAGATAAAACCAAGACAATATCAGTATAAACCAGCAAAAGGAGGAAACAAAAAAAAAAAAAAATTGTTCAGAGTTTTTGAGTAAGAAAATATGCATTTAAAGAACCTGCTAATTTTGGTGTCCCTCTCCCCAACTAAGCTCACTTTTCCTTGCCATAACATGAGGAGTTAGTTCCCAGTGACATTCCTGACTGCAAAGACACTGCATAGGTGGGAACCGTCCTAACGGTAGTGGTAACAAGAGCACAAAATAGAGGGACTCTAAAGGCACCGGGTGTCAAATTCTAGTGTCAATACCCCAATACTGAGGTAGCCTGTACTGTTACCTACCATCAGTTTTAACATTACCTTTCTGACCTTCTCATCTTACCAACCACTTACCTTCAATAAACAACCCCCTGAAAAGATACACCATTTCATGTTTGAGGGCAGCAGACTCCCCCAGTGTGAGACGGTGCACATCTGACAGTATGCGACAGTTTTCATGTTCTCGTGTAACGGCTTTGGACTGCACATCTTTAATCAAGAACAGAACCTTCCTTCACACAGGACAGACAAATGTTTCTGCAAGCTGACCGTGGCAGTACACCTACCACAAGCTGTACACATTTTAAACCCCCCAATATTTGAAGTCTGTTTACAAGCCGTATGCTTGGAAGTCCTCATCATGGAAGATGATGGAAATTACCTGATTTTAGATGCTTTCCTTAACACAAAGACATGAATTAGGAACTCATGAAGAGTAAGTAGTCTGGGTACTCCTCATCTTATGCCTCTTCTCCATAAGCAATAAAAAGAAACTGCATAAAGGTTCCAGTCTCTCCTCCTTTATGCCCTTAAACAGGTTCAAAAGTAATCAAGAGACATTTGTATCTGATTTTCGTAACAAAAAAGGCTTGACCTCACACCTACCTGCAGGGGGATACGTACATATAGAGGCTCAAAGCATCATCACACATCACATCATAGAACACCTTGAAACGTACAGCAATACGTATGTTTGTGCCTTTAGAGCTCCTGTGCTCGAGTACCCCTTGGCTTTTTATAGCTAAGCACTAGTGCTCAAAGGCGTCTTACTACAAGCACACTCTAATGCCAATGACAGCCTCCGTATCCTTCTGGCTGTAGAGCACACCTTGGCTTAATGCAGTCAGACTTCTCCCCAGTTCTAGTGGAAAAAACATAAAATTCCTTGAATAGTAAAGACAGTCCTTCACTTAGCACAGCCGTAGTCGCTTTTATGTGTCCTTTCTATGTCACTTCCACTTACTAAGCATGCACACTGGAATACATATTAATGCAAATATGCAGTCAAATGGCATTCAGCTTGTGAGGACTCCTGATTCTGTAACTCAGATTAGCCAGACCATCTCTTTGACTGGATAAAACAAAAAAAAAAACACTATAAAACCACAGGGAACTCATCCTATTGACAATCAGGTTCCAGGTCCAACAGCCTGGATCCACCTCCTGCCCTTTTGTACTTCCATTTGTAAGAGACCTTCAAGTGGAACCTGTACTCCCTCTCATGGTGATTTCCTTCACCACAACTCACTCAAGTTTAGGAATCTCCAACGGGCTTGGATCCTCGTTCAGCTGCTTGCCACCCCCAGCTGCTGTTGCCATCAAACAGCAGTAAGGATGTTATCAGAACTGAGGTCTTTCTAAGGGAAAAGGGCGGGTTGCTGTCATTAACATAACCCAAGCACCAGATGGCCTCTTATGTTACTTAAATTCCCTCAAGATTTGCAAAACTACATGAGCCTCTTCACTCAGCCACATGAAGGTCAGGCTATATTTTTTTGATCATCCTTATTAAATACATATCTGTTATAACAAATGGTTTAGAGAAAAGACAATTCTTTATGTAGCCCCATTTTCTGCATAACTTTCATTAGCAGGCTTGCCAGGCTTTGAGTAGTTTGTCTGTTGTTGTTGCCCCTAAAACCCAGCAACATACATATGTGTTTTTCTTCAGAATCTCAACTTGGAGTAAAAACATTCTTTATCAATAAAATCATCCAGCAGCTCTCCATTTTCATTATGTTCCTTAACAAAGGTAAACATTAGCAGTGTTTCATTTACTAAGGAGTGAATGGATAAAAACAAACAAAAGAACCCCTCATTATTCTATTTTCAAGCCTCTAGTACCTTTGTCCAAAGCTTTTTAAATCAAATGCTTATGATGGATATAATTAACAATTTCTGGCTTCAGAGGCTGAAAAGACACCAGTGATGAAGATCAGATTACATTCACAGTAAAATACACAACATTTACTCAAATTCCATTGTTGTTCTCCTGTAGAAAATGCAAAAGTGCAAGTATTATTAGCACACTAATATTAGTTAAGAACCTCTGGTGAAGGGATTATCATTATCTACTTCAGTAATATTGGATTTTCATACTACATAGGAAATGAACAAAGGACAATAAAAAGAGTATGCACAATAGTAACTTGTAATGCTCTCTGCAATTACAGTGTACAGAAAGGTAATCTCAGTTATCTGTTAACAGTACTGCTACAAGGTCATCTACTAAACCCGAAAACGTCCCTTTTAGTTTCTAAAAGAACACAAAGATTTTTCTTTGAAAAAAGTCTGAGATGCAAAAAACAGCAGGAGAATAATAAATGCCATGGAATTCCATTGTACTGTGTAAACAAAATAACAACATCCTACAGGAGACACGTTCATCAGAGATGAGGGCTGGTATTAGTCCACCCTTCCACAGCTGATTCATAGAATCATAGAATGTTAGAATGGTTCTTTGAAAACTTTCTGCGAAGTGCCTGCAGCGTATTTGGAAGTGGCCACAAAAACCAGTTTTGACTATTTTTTCCAGTGAAAATACAACTAGGAAAGGCAGAACAGTTACTGGGAAAATCTGAAAGAAAAGGAGATAAGCACCAGCAACAAAACCACATTTTCTAGCCATTAAGGTCACAACACAAAGACAGGTTTGATTTTATTTCAGATGCACGACTTACTGACATCAGCAGCTCCTTTGAATTACTGAAGATCACATTATACCCTTAAAAGAGAACTTTTCTTCACAGACACCTAACATTCTAGAATGGACTTTATTAACGGTTAACTCCAAAAACTGTTATACAAATGAAGAGATCACACTAACAGGTAAACGCTTAAGGTGACACCACCACTTTGTAATGCACTCTCAACTGCTCCAACACAACTGTCTCAAAGATTTCAGTACATAACTGTTCACCAGAGAAAAAAATTTTTCTTTGTGGACAGAAGTAACAGAATACTCCTCTAAGAAGGACGGTTAAGACTGAAAATTGTAGGGTAAAACGGTATTACTTCTTTTAAGAACAATAACCTAGAACATAAGATAGCATCACAGCAATTATCATTCAACAGGTATGTGTGTATATATATGTTCTCACCAAATGTACGAGTATCATGTTCCTGATGACTTTCTCTCTGCAAGGCTATCATTTTTTCATGAGCATCAACCCACCATGGTTTGTACTTTAAGACATGCTGAATAGCTTCATCTTCAAAAAAATCAGCTCTAAGAAAAAAAAAAATAGCCATATGCCATTTCTTTCAGTTCATCATGTTTGTGGATATATATTGATGCATACACAGAATATACCTGACTTGGCTCAAGGCTGTTTTCCATACATTAGAGATACAACAAACCTGACCAGTATCTGTTCTTTGACTTAAAACCAGAAAAATAATTATTATTAAAAGCATGAACAATATTCTCTTACCTTGCAGTACCCTTTCCTTACTTCCTCCGCCTTTCCTGAGCCACCCAAAGCCCAGGAAATTGATGAGCTTGCAGAATGACATGAAAGTGAACAAACCTGATTTGTTCTGGATGAATCTAAAGGCCAACATTCCAGAGAGAAGACTTCTCAGAGAATGTCACTGGCAGCAAACTTGATTTTACTGGGAAGCTCTCCCACTTCAAAACTGAGCATACTTTGGGGAGGAAGGGTATGCAGCTGAAGGGCAAAGATGAAGTAGGGAGGAGAGCAAAGACATGCTGTACTGCAGCAAAGTAGAAAGAGTTGTACATGAACTCTGGAAGAGAGATTACCTCCATCTCAGCACAAAGCTACTGTGGTAAAAATCTCCATACAGTAATTCTGTAAGGATTTATACTAAAGGATTCAAGTTCTAAGCCTCTTCTTATCCTTCTAGCTTTTTCTTCAAGACAAACAATAGTATAAATACCGAGAACTGAAAAAAGCAGGACATTTCTGAATACCTTCTTAATCATCATACAAAACCTGCCTAGTCTACTGAACACACTGCAATTTGCTTTACTCTCACACTGACAGTTTTTCAATGTATTCTTTCAGTGTCTTTTCAAAGTAACTTAAAGATACCAGCCAGCATTCATTTTCCTCAAAGGCAACCGAACACTTCTGTTTGCCACTGTTTCTCCCAGAGCTGTCCTCCTCATCAGGGCACACGGGAGAACAATTTTTGTTGAAGACAGGTTGGTGTCATCTGTTCTGAAGCTTGCAAAACACAGCCGTTAAACTAAGCAGTTGTAGCTCATCTACCAGGCTACAACACAGCGTCCAAGATGTAAACTTACAATTACTGTAATTTGCATCACATTATAGGTTAGGAACTGCTTCACTTCTAGTGAAATGTACTTCAAAGTGATGTTTTAAGAAAGCTTTTCTAATTTCTATGTGCTACAGAAAGACCTGCAGCTGCCTCTGAAACACCTGACTGGGGAAAAATTCCACATTTGCAAAGATACCTTCTGAAACAACTTAAAATGGGTTAAACCCACCTCTCCCTGACAAAACACACCACAAGTACTAATTCTCCCTACTGGGAACTACACTCTTCTCCCACCAAATCAATCTTGCAGGAATCATTGCATTAATAGATTTCATTTCTTCAATTTAGTTTAGTAAATTTAGGTTACTTATCTAAAGTTTCTGAACCTAACTTGACCTGAAATACTCCACTTGAAAGGCACAGAGAATCATTTCCACCTTCATTACATGGGATGAAGCACAAAGAAACACAAAACCTTGATTTGGAACTTTTCCTCATTCTGCTGTAAAAAAAAAGGTTTCATGTGATGATGGCAAAATCTTCAGAACTTCAAAACTCAAATTTGTTTCCTCATAGGCCAGGGTGGTTCAGTTACCCCTTTCACAAAGTTCTGATCTCTACAACCCAGAATGCTGGCTGGGATTGACTACTCAGCTGCTGAAACTATGAAACAACATTCTGCAACAGTTCACGGCAGCCCCTGCTTGAATACAGACCTAAGAAGTAATTAAACAGTAGAGTAACCCCAAAACAGATAAGCAATGCCTTGTGTCAGCATTACACTTAAGAATACCCTCTAAGGCCTGCTGTGACAAGACAAAGGAACAGACAAATAAAAAGGAAAACTATTATTTCCAAAAGTCATCTCAAAACCAATCATTTATTAAAAAAAAAAAAAAGTGAATATATTCAACAGAGGTACTTTTACTTGACCAGCTGAAGTAAATCAACACTCACAAGTAATGATCAGGCTCGAACTTGGCAGCCTCAGCTGCCAGGCGTTGCCTCCTCCGTTCATCTCCAGGGGTTTGGTCTGGATCCTTAATGTCAATAACATCACTGAGTTCATCCTGCAAATGGAACAAAACTCATATGACCAAGCCACAGGAATGATATGCAGGATTTATTTAGGAAGAATGCTTATGAGCATTATACTTAAGTCCCTAGTTGCTCTTCAACCTCCCTTTCAAGTCTTCCACGTTCAGGCTCCATTGTGCAAATAAAACATCAAAATTCCAAGGAAATTCAATTATTTAAAACTCCTTAGAATTCATGATACTATGAAGTTCATTCAGGCCATTTTATCATAAGCCAGGCAGATTATTTTGCACTACAATAGAATTTGCAACGTTTAACAAAAGCATACAACCACAAAACAGACAAGATAAAAAACATAGATGCTGTTCTTGCGACTTTTGGGATTATTCTCCCACTCTGAAGTGGCCATACATTAATTAATAGGCAACTGCAGTGCCCCTTCAAGCATCATTAAGTAGTGGTACATTAATGCTGATGGGAGATGTACTTCATGAATTTCATGGTAATAAACCAGTGTATATATCCTAACAGAATGTAAACACTTTCTCCATAAATAACAATCCTTCTCCTCCAAACCCTGAAAATACTACAATTGATGCAATAATGAGTTAGAGTTATGTCATTAAGCTGCTTTAAACAGCTACAACTTAAATTCCTTAAGAGGAAGAACACTACAAAAAATTATCATTTACTATTTTAATAAAAGCTCTGTATACTGCGAATATTATCATACTACTCAGCATGCTACAGGTTGTAGATTAGTATCAATCTATTAATGAATTAAAGAAACTGCTGAACACACAAGAGCAAAGCACCTGCATTTTAAAGCTCTTATCCTACCAATAAATCCACAAAAGCAAATTTCAGTACATCAGCATAAGCCCAGTAAATCCCACAGACACCAGGTGGGCAGACACCTTGAAGAGTGCACACTTCAAAAGTTACTGTCTAGTGAGAAAGTAGTCTAAAATTGAAAGTACAAAGAGAAAATTACCATGAATTTCGCAACAACAACAACAAAAAATAATGTAACCACCATAACAGGACCTACAGATTAGCCAGCTTTATTTTAGTTTTGGGGGGGGGTTAGGTTTGTTTTGGTTTGGTTTTTTGTTGGTTGGTTTTGGTTTGGTTTTGGGCTTTATTGATCAATTTAATTTAAAAATAAATTAAAATTCACAGCATCTGAAATACACTGTACATTGATGATAAATATGTTTGAAATCAGAACAGAAGACAGGACTAAACAGAAAGCAGAGGCGTTACCAGCAGACTGTGAACAGCCTGTAGACTGTTTGCAGCTTGCCAGGACTATTCACTTGCCACATGGCCTACTTCACACAAGCCTCTCTCTCGGTGCCTTCACAGGGCAGCTGAACTGTGCAGCCCATCTCCAGAGGCTGATTTTTTCCGAGGACCCCATTCAGCCCCTTACTCTAACACTGAAATTACTGCAGAAGCACATCAGCCTGTTGACTCTGCTACACAATTAACTCAATCTCAAGCACCCCCTACTTTTGCAGGAACAAGGATTTGTCTGTACTACTATGTGCAAAAGCAGAATATTCTCAGTCCCAGAATGGGATAATGGAGAACAGTTACCTCATGATCCCCTCCTGGCTACGGAATGAGACAGGAAGCCCAACAAGAAAGTTACCCAGAACTTTTATGATAAAACAAAAAATGCATCTACCTGCAGCCGCTGGAACACCCCTGACCGCAAATTTCCAAATCCATAACGGTACTGTAGTGGTAGAGTGTTTTCTGCACTTTCTTTGTAAGGAGTCTGCTCTATTTCCCAGTCAAATTCTTCTTCCTCCTCCTCAGACAACTCAGCAGAGGCAGCTGTATATATTGCATAGTCAAAGAAAGAAAATTATTACACAGAAAAAAATATATGATTTAATAGGAAGGCAAACACTGATAGCATAATAAACCTTTCTCATTTTACTACATCTTTTCAGAAATCTTATATAGCACTGGGTCATACAGGCAGATGCTAACATCAGTTAATACATAGGTCTTGCTCCAAATTCTTCAACTTTCAAAAATACTGACCGGGAACACTAAAGTTTTTAAGTATACTCCCTCGAAGACTGAAATAATTGTTTCACTGATTTCAACAAGATCAGAACCTGATGTTAAGAGAACTCTGACAGGAGCAAAATGATGTTATCAATAATTTAAGATAGGTATTAAAAAATTAAACACACATAGTCAAACATTCTTGTCTGTTAAATACTGATGTTAAGCAAGTCATCCACTCAAACCTGTGGTTTTAATTGGCTCCCACCATTTGAGCTCGAAGTCCAGTTGTGCTAGCTTGTAGAAAGCAAAAGATTCAAATGCGCGCGTGTTATACAGCCACTAGAGGGGTACAAAGATCTACAGAGGATCACCATATGTTAAGCACATTTTGGCAAAAATGTAAACATAACTAAGCCTACAAAGAAGACATGTATATCACCTGCAACACATTTATTTCTATACTTATCCATACTTTCAGATTCATTCCCGCCCTTCTCGTACCTTGGAGCTGACAATAGAAATACTGTATTTTTCAACATATATCACTATGTAGAACTGTAACTATTTCATTATGTACATATATCACTAGTATAAACAAGATTTTTTTTTTTGTCATACCTATCTCTTCTACTAAAGGTCTTGCTGATCTCAATTTCTTTGGTGCTAAAAGAGATGTCAGCATGTCCAGTCCCTCGAAATATTGGCCAGGAATCTCCTTAGGTAACCGAATTGTAAAAGTTCCTTAAAGGAAAGTCAGAATATAGTTATTGCATTAAAATATCCAAGACGAACAAAACCGTGCATTTTTCTGCTAATGAAAAGGGCTCACAGAAACTGGGACATATGCAAGTAGCATTTTATTACGCATCAATCTCTGTGCATGTTTTTAACCTTACTTCACGAGTTTCACAAAAATGAAAGACTTCAATGATAAAGCGTGAAAGAATATTTAACCAGTTGTGGTATCTTGACTCATATTGTATAAACACAAACCAACAGAATACAAGTTTTATTTTATTTTTAATCCCTCCACCAATCAAGCAATCAACAGGAGATCATAGGAAACTACATGCTGTAATCTGACTGTTGTCTTAAGTCAAGCACATAATAAAGGCTTTGCAAGCAGCAAATTAGAGGTTTTACTGATGTTTTTTTAATGAATACATTAATTCCAGAAGGTGCATATTTTATCCCAGAAATATCTTCTACCTTAAGGTGTGGAGAAAGGCTAACATCTTCTCTCCTAAAATGTAGCCAAGAGACTGCTTCGGGATTATCTCATTTCTACTCAGCGCTACCTGACTTCTTTGCAGATTTACTAGACTAATGATCTTGGTACAGTAACATGTCCACAGGGATTGAAGAGGACTTCAACATAATTTTTTCATTATCATGACAGTTCTAAACACGTCCTTTGTGTTTAAGGATGGCCTAAGTACGTACAATAAATCCTCAGCAAGATTTTTTTGTATACTACATAACACAGGAGAAACTTTATATTTATTTACAGTATCGTATACACCACTGAAGATCTATGCAATTCCAGTGTAGCAAAGTATAAATTATTGGAGAGTTATGACATATATACTAATAACATTAACTAATACCTTTGTCTGTATTATAAGATGCTTCTTCTCTGCCATCTTCCACAATTCTTCCAGGAAGTGTCAATCTGCAGACAAAAAATGAGATGTCTCATTGAATGCCTGACTGATTCTGCAACTTAACATCTCAGCCCATAAAAATGTAAGGCACATTCCAAAAGCAGCACAAAGGACTTAACTACATGACTCCCTTTGATAGTATGGAAGTCATGCATTAAATCCCCACCTACTTCAAAATCTTTTTCCCCAACTACTGGCACAAGAGATCAGCATCTGAGATAGAAAGATTTGACTCCTGGTTTCCCAGCTTGGACGAGATCACAGCCACCACAGAGACAACGCCCTTGACACTATGTGCAACACTTGGAAGATTCTGCAATTTAAAAACTCTTAAGTTAACCCACAGTGACAGGATATGAGAACTCATCCAGAGTTCTTGTGTTGCTTATTCAGAATAACTAAGTCACTACATTCTACCAGTCCACTAAAATCCCTTGTGGTCTACTAATGTATATAGGGAAGCTGTCCAAGAATACAGAAAACAGAAGATAAGAAAGGTTAATAGCTCACGTGCTCTTACATGTCAAAGGGCCTCTTAACACATTCATCCTGAGATTACCTCTTGTTCCTTTTCTATAGCACAGTGGGGAACTTGCTATCTAGAGAAAAGATACAGCCTGGAACCTCACTTCCTACTGTCTCCACTTACATAACTTTTCTCCCCTCACTTCCTACTGTCTCCACTTACATAACTTTTCTCCCCTTATGTAATTACAAGTGCATCAAAATCCATCCTCCACCAAATATACTGTATCTGGCTCTCAACAGGGAAAAGACACACATATTCTACACAACTTACATATATCCAGAGAATTGTCTTGCTTTTTTACAATTAAAAATCTACTGTAAAGTAAATTTAGAAAAACATTTCTTTAAACTCTTTTTAATGTGATTTAATGCCTAGAAACAGAGAGGACAGATCCATAAAAACAATTCTCTGCATGAAATGGGCTGTCTGCAGTCAACAGCATAAGAGCTGTAGATGAGGAATGTTTTGAAGGGACCAAAATGAAGTCCACTCTCTACTGACTTTTATTTATTTTATGAAGTTCATTTTTAAAAAAAACCTTCCACTACTTGCCTGAGAAAGTACGGCTTAGCATAAAATTTAAAATCTTCCCCTTCAAAATACACGTCAAACTCTGAAGCTCTGGCGTAAGGTACTCTGATTATTATTGTAAGAAAATCCGGATCCTGGGTCAGTTCAAAAGCTGGAGTTATCATGATGAATCCAGCAGGAAAAGCAACCACTGGCTGTGTAGCCCTATTAAAACATGAAAACAAGAAAAGGTTATTGTACTTTCCAATTTATGACAGCAGATAGTGTCACTTCAAAATTCTGTAAGAACAACATCTCAGATTCTTACAGAGTTATGTTCTACGTGCTCAAGAAGAAAACTCATGACAACAGCAACAAAAGTGTTAGCAAGAACATGAAGGTACTAGCTCTCTGCACCTTAACAAAACAATTGAATGTAAATTAATCCAAACTTTTGAACCACAGGAAAATACCTTTTATATTCCGCATAAAAAAACCCACAATAAATTCAGTCCTAGAACTTGGCAGATTTTGTAACTGTTGTTTATAATTTCACACATAGCAGATGTTAAATCTTTACAGTTCGTTAGTGAACTGATCACAAACCACTATTAGAAAATACTGAAAAGCAGCGATACTTCCAAAAAATTAGAGCTGTATTTTATAATTCATACACATATTAGCCAGGATACGAGCAACAGATTCAATGCACCCCAAAGAGATTATATGAGCATACACACTAAGCATACTGCTCTTTATATCAAATTTAATGCATAAGTCACCGAGAGAGTACATGCAGTAAGTCAAAGATGGTCCTTTGCAGTGGGCTTATGGCACAAGAGGTGTCTGAACAGTTTAAACATGAGCAGCTGACACACTCAGGAAGTCTAATGTGAACGTGATATTTTCATCAGTTCGCAGGGTTTTCACAAATCTTGAAGAAGCATCCTAAAAAATTCACATTCCTTCTGAAGATTCAGTCAAAGGAAACATAAATAATACAGTAGTTGTAACTGAATTAAATTACCTAGAGGATATCTGGTATCTCCTTCATCAAGTGTTTTTAAAGGCAGTTTAGATGAACACATCCATCAGAGCCATACGTATATATGTACATGGGCACGTGTATTTATTTAGCATGAGAAAGGATTTACATAGTACCATTCACCCGATATACAACTTGTCTGACCCTTCAATAACTTCTAAACGCAAGATAATTCCTTAGGTTTAACTTAGAATACAGTTTTAAGGGGGGAGGGGTACAAAGGATCACACACTTTTGAAAATTAACTTCTGAAGATAGAAATATATTTACCAAAAAATGCAGACAGAACTATTATCTGGGAAAGAGCTACTTTTCACTGACTTTCACAGTTACCTTAAGTAACCGTATCCCCATTCTTACAACTTCATGAGCAAACACGCAGCATTAACCATTAATAGGGCTAAATTAACAGATTACTTTTTTTTTTTTTAATATATATAGATAATTCATACTTCAACTGACAGGTATGAAAGAAGCGAAACTCCCCATTTCACCATATCGCTTCATTCCAGGGCAACTTTCTTGCCAGGGCAACCCCTTCCAGGCTGACGAGCTGCCACGTGCTTATCGGGTTGTAATTTAGATAAGAAATACCTGGCTTGACGAACACCTGCAAACCGATGTACATCACTGTGGACTTTCTTCTTACCTATTTAAACACCACTCGTTGTCTAACAACATCTGATAAGAAGCAATAAAACCCAACCAGCTCATTTCTACCCTTCGAGGATGATATGCCAGCCTGCATTTTTATCTTCCCAAATCAGAGGTTCATAACGTTTAACAGCAGCCCCAAAGCCAGGCCCAGCTGTTCCCGCTCTGAGCGTCTCAGCACTGTTGCACTTTTGGCACCCTTGACGCAAATTAATGACCCCAAAAATAACGTGGAGGTTCCCACACAAACCCCAGGTACTTCACGGACCACAGCCCAGAACCCTCAATATCCATCCCACGACACCACAATGTTCAATCCCCAGCACCACTTGCCACAACCTAAAAATCACGTATCCCAATTAAGCTTCCCAGCCTTTCTGTAAAAAGGCCACTATGCACTAGAAGAGAAGAAGAAAAAAAAGAAAAAAAAAAAAAAAAAACCACAACACAACAACAACCCACACCAGTTTTAGCCGAACTAAAATGTTTCTGTTGCAGCAAGGGGCTGGCAGGAAGAGGGCCAAAGGCTTTGCTCTGCTTTCCCTCAAAGGCACTGGGGTAAGACATAATTTCCCTCCCGCTGCTCGTTAAACTGGGTCAACACGCAGGACTTTACCGCAGGCCGACTTTCAAGCCGCACCGCGGGAGCACACGAGAAGGAAGC
>JMFS01116878.1:0-17847 GCA_000699545.1 Podiceps cristatus
GAGGAAATTCTTTACCATGAGGGTGGTGAAGTAGTGGAACGGGTTGACCAGAGAGGTAGTGGATGCCACATCCCTGGAAACCTTCAAGCCGAGGTTGGACAGGGCTCTGAGCAACCTGATGTGGGTAATGGTGTCCCTGCTCACTGCAGGGGGGTTGGACTAGATGGGCTCTGGGGGTCCCTTCCAGCCCAAAACATTCTATGATTCTATGATTCTATGCAGTGAGCGCTGCAACTGTGGACGTCCCTGCCAAAGAAGACTGTGGATGCTAAAAGTTTAAACTAATTTAAGGGCTGACCAGAGAGATTCACAGAAGACACATCCACTCAGTGTTGCCATATAAATAAAAGTTACATTTGGTGCAGGAGTACTAGGGGAAAATAATGTATATGCTTCTCCTTTTTTTTTGCCTGTCCTCAGGCATTCTCTTGAGAGGAATGTTAAAGTCAGACTCCTGGTCTGGTCTCACAAATTACAGTCATATTTATACTCTCACTGCTGGAGAGAACAGAAATTGCACAGTATCTCACGCATCTCCATGACATCAGAGGCTGGCACAGACTGCAGTAAAATCCTCTTGGTTTTGTGTTCTTGATAGGGTGTTAAGAGCCCTATGAGACTGCTAAGAAGTTAATTGTGGTTCCTGGCAATGTGACTTCATGTCCATCTTAGTGTTCCAGGATACTGTGAGTTCTCTTATACACCAATAAAAAAATTAAAATGAAATTAATCTCCACTTTAACACTAAAAATTTAGCTTGCAAAGTGAACTTCTGGATACATGTTATTCTGACTGAAGTTTTGCATATGTCTTTTTAAAGCTTTAGTACTTACATATAAAATATCTTTGTCTAAATTGATATAACTGATTAAATAAAAATTATTTTTTTAATGAAATGTCTTTTCTCCATTTCTGAATTTATAATTATAGCTTAAATCTGTGCAGAAATCATTATTCATGGGAGTAGTTTCAGTTTCAGCAACTTTTTTGAGAGTGCAAGAATATGCTCCAGAACAGCATGGTGGAAATTAGTGCTTTCTACCTTGTTAACTAAGACTCCATACACATACTCTACAATGGGATGACTCTATATTTCTTGGAGAATAACCAGTTTTCATTGCCAGCTTCAAAGCAGTAAGAATAAGTTAAACAAAACAAAGTTAAATCTGTGTTCAGTTGAAAAGCTGGGCTATAAAAATATTAAATGCAGTACACTGTCAGGGAATATTGAATTTTCACAAGGAAAATTCTGCTAGTGAAATATGATTTAGTGAAGAATGTCTCTGTCCATGACAGGGGGGTTGGCTAGATGGTTTTTAAAACCCTTCCAAATCAAACCATTTCATGATTCTACTACAATTTGAGAGTTTTTAAAAGATGCATCACTGTATTCATTAAGAGGAAAGGCACTGCACATAATTTAGCCCTTTACGTGTTATAGATGTTTGGCCAGCTGGTTGCCCAAGCTTGTTTAAAGAGGAATGAGATAATTCTAAAAGGTAGCTCACCTCACCTATCCTAAGTTGCCTATTTTATGAGGAAGTGAATTGGAAAGCCTTATTGTCCATTCACAATTATGAAGCCTAGAGCTTACAATGAGAAGTTTAATACCAGTGACATAAATGAGTAAAACGAAACAGAAAGGGAGAGCACAAGGTAACAGTGGTATCATTGTTCTCAGAATGTAAAAGGTATGAGTGGAGAATGGAAATATGATCAATTGTTGGAGAAGTAGAAAGAGCTAAGATTAAAAGAATGTTGTGGTGTAACCCCAGCCAGCAACTAAGCACCACACAGCAGCTTGCTCCCCCTTCCCCCCCTTCCCCCCCCTGCCCCATAGGATGGGGAGAGAAAAAGAAGAGTAAAATGAGAAAACTGTGGGTTGAGATAAAGACAGTTTAATTGGTAAAGCAAAAATCGCTATGCAAGCAAAGCAAAACAAGGAATTCATTCACTACTTCGCATTGGGAAGCAGGTGTTCAGCCATCTCCTGGAAAGCGGGGCTTCATCATGCATAACAGTTACTTGGGAGGACAAATGGCATCACTCTAAACGTGTCCCCCTCCCTTCCTTCTTCTTCCCTCAGCTTTATTTATTCAGAATTATGTCATATGATATGGAATGTCCCTTTGGTCAGCTGGGGTCAGCTGTCCCAGCTGTGTCCCCTCCCAACTCCTTCTGCACCTCCAGCCTCCTTGCTCATGGTGGGGTGTAAGAAGCAGAAAAATTCTTGACTTCTTGTAAGCACTGCTCAGCAATAACATAAACACCCCTGCATTATCGACACTGTTTTCAGTACAAATCCAAAACGTAGCCCCATACTAGCTACTGTGAAGAAAATGAACTCTATCACAGCCAAAACCAGCACAAAGAATTGGGCTTGATATCATCTGGAAGATTGTCAACAGATTTATGAAACAAACATAAAGTTTATGCTGGGTGTACATAAACATACATACAGGAACACATATATTTGTAGTCAGAAAAGAGAAGTATAGCCACCTACAAAATAAATATTATGTTGCCTAAATTGTACTGCAGCATTTCCCCCAAAGCATGGAGGGGTTTTCATTGTCTGTTAACCTGAATTGTGGAGCAATTGTGATTTTATTTGGTGTTCTCTGTCAATAATAGCATTTGGTAGGAAATTAATTCTATATTTTCTGTAGTATTCACTTGTTGTTAATGATTGCTTTCAAAACATTATTTATTGTAATGTCCCACTGAACTCTTTGTGGGTACCCACTCCAAGAGATCATGGTATTGCTGTCTTAGTGAAAACATTTGGATATCCTGTTATTACTGTTACTATGCCATTATTACGTATGCACAGATGTTTTCTTTAGCTTCTGATTTCTGTGCAGATTGATTGGCTCATTATTAGGTGGCAGATAGACTCCTAGGTTACAATGAAAAAGTTATGGTTATTTCTTAAGGGAATAACCTCTGAACTCTGATTTTCAAGGTTAGGAAAAAAAAAAGTAATGGTGATCTGCCAAGCCCATAAACTCCAAACTAAGGAAGATATGCTGCTTTCTGAAGTGACCTATTATTGAGTGACATGACATGATAGATAATTGCAAAGGGTCCTTGAGTAGATTTTCCCAGATTAACTGGCAGTTTCATGGTAAAAATCCCTATTTCACTGTTCTTCAGGTGCACAAAAGGCAAACTCTGTGTAAATAACCATACTTCACCTGTACTGTATCCTTCACATCAATTTAGTTGGCTCATTTTTCATGTTTTTTCCAGAAGTTACCCTTCTTAATAACAATCTCACTAACTCTTGAAAATCCAGTTTTTACACAATAAATAACAATTCACTTTAGAACACATGTATAGATGCTTTAAATTGTTATTTGTATTTCTTAGACTAAATGAGACATCAAAATATTTACAAAAATGCATTACTGTGTTTTGTGGTTTATACTGGAGATGGATTGTGTGAACAATGAAACAGCCTGTGAAGGTGTCATGACCAGGGAAGGCTTCAGACAGTCCTACAGTGCATTCTGCTTTGAGCACAAAGGATGTTTTCCTTTCATTTCAGAAGTGGTGTTTTTTTTTTTTTTGTTTGTTTGTTTGTTTTTTTTTTCATTGATGAGTGAGCTGTTTATGAGGTCAGTCACAGAGACACACCACAACACAATATATACTAAGGACAGAACAGAAATGTTATATTGTCTCACTGAAGGAGTTGCATCTACTTCGCAGTGAAAGGTTCTGTGTTCTGAATAACAAGGTCTGGCCATTAAGAAGATGTGTATTTGAACACCTAGAGACTATAGGGACAATATGACTCAGCTCTGTATTAATTTTTGCACTTCTCCCCTTGTTTTTTTTTTTTTTTAATTAGAAAATAAAAGGAAGATAAGAGAAGTCTTGTACAAAAGGTACAAGCTTTGAAAGGAGTTGGTACACAGAAATACTTGAATGCATTGTGCCTCTGTGTAGATCTTGTGGTCTTTTGAAATCACTGTAGGTTTCATCTTTGCACATGTCATTACTATTTCTTTTTCCTTCATTTCCTTTCACCCATCAGAATGAATGGTTTTAAGTGTAGATGGAAAATGATAACTATGAATTAATAAAACCTAATGAAGAACTGTCTGTAATTTCCAGTACCTAACCCAGCTGTGGGCAGTAGTGATTTTTACTGCAGAAAGGGGCGAATGGTTTTATGAGAATTCCTTCAGTTTTACCCTTGAACTGTACAACATTTTCAAGAGAAAAGGCATCGAAGACATCTCTGTCTCTTTTTAGTTCATTTCCATCAGGTAAGTAGTGCTGAGTTTTATACAGACAATGAAGTTTTGTAAAGTACCACTAGCATTCTGGAGAGGAAGCATATACCAGTTTAACTCAGCAATAAACAGAGAAACAAAACCAGTTTCTCCTAAGGTTTAGGCCAAAGAGTTCACATAAAATGTATTCCTTCTGTTTTAAGCTAAGATATCAGTGACATTTTCAGATAAATTAAAATAGGATTGAAGCATGCAGGAAGTCAATGAGAAAATGAATGAGCACAGCAACACCATGTGGTCTAAAAGCCCATCTATGTCTTTTGCTCTAATGCAGTTTTTCTCATTACAGCAGAAGCTACAAGTATATTGGCCACAATCTGCTCCATATTGAGTTAATGAAATATTTCACTTAATCTGAGATACCACTTTGCACTCTTGTAGCCATTTGCAATGAGCAAAGGGAACCAAAGGCTATTGCACACAAAACAGTCATGATTTAAAAATAAAAAACCCCACAAGAACAGAGGAGGAAAACATAAAACCTACAAAAACCACCAAAGTGCAGACCCAAGCATACCCATAATAGATGGGTACATACATTTATTGTGAATCAAATTGAAGGTGGTGTATACTACACCACCATAGCATACTAAAAAGCTGTAAACAAACAAATGAAACCCCTTAATAAATAGCCACAATGTAAGAGGAGCCTATTGGAATGATGTAACATTTAGTCATCTCCAAAATTTTGATTTATGATCTCAATGACAGAGTAAACATCATCTTAATCACAGTCACAAATTATGTTAGATTAGAGGGATTTACTGGAAACCTGTCCATTGGAAACCTAATGATACAGAATGATTAGAAATGTGTAGTGAAATAAATTGAGCTCAGGGAAAAAAAAAATGTTTGTCAGTGTCCTGGGGAAATTAATTTAAAAGTACTTATAGGAAGGGGAAGCAGCTGTTTTGAAAGTAATGTCAGTAATAGTGTAAAAGTGGTATGTACTGGAACAAGATATGAGTCTGTAAAGGCTTATTGCAGAGAGAAAGGTAATCGAAGATTGGGGCCACCGAAGCAAAACCAAGTAGTCACTTCATTTAGCAGAAAGGAGAAACATTGTTCTCTCTTTACTATGTCTATTGTCCATTAACATTTAAGGAAGATGCCTTCATGGACTATGGTTCACTTCTACAAGGATTGCTTTGTCATCCTCAGTGGGGTTCTCTTTCTGAACCCACACAAATTTTTATTTTAGCCAAAACCCTTTATATCAGACCCCATCAGCTCCTAGCTGATTACTGTGAATACCCCTCCTTTGATAATCCCAAGTGTAAACTTTTCTTTAATGTGTAAAAAAAAAAAAAAAAAAAAAAAAAAAGGGATTTAATTTCCCGAGCCTGTCACCCTTTCCAGTTTCATCTGCATTTTTGTCACCTTAAAGTCAGTAATCTCCTCCTTACCTCCAAACCTGCTCAACTCTGCCTTATTAATCTGCTGATCTGTCTGATCCTCACGTATAACCTGATCCACACTACAACAGCCAAGATCAGTATTACTGGCCATGGTCACCAATTCCGTAGTCATTCCTAAGCACCTGACAATTCTTTCCTAATCTATCATCTGGGTGCCCCCTCCAAATGATCCGAGGGCTGGAGCACCTCTGCTGTGAGGACAGGCTGAGAGAGTTGGACTTACTCAGCCTGGAGAAGAGAAGGCTGCGGGGAGACCTGATTGTGGCCTTTCAGTATTTCAAGGGGGCCTATAGGAAAGATGGGGAAAATCTTTTCAGTAGGGACAACGGTGATAGGACAAGGGGTAATGGTTTTAAACTGAAACAGGGTAGGTTTAGATTAGATGTAAGGAAGAAATTCTTTACAATGAGGGTGGTTAAGCACTGGAATGGGCTGCCCAGAGAGGTGGTGGTGGCCCCATCCCTGGAAACCTTCAAGCCAAGGTTGGACAGGGCTCTGAGCAACCTGATCTGGGTAATGGTGTCCCTGCTCACTGCAGGGGGGTTGGACTAGATGGTCTCTGGGGGTCCCCTCCAACCCAAAACATTCAAAGATTCTATGATCATAGGGATCTTCTTGCCCAACTTTTTAATTTGCACTTCAGTCATGAAACTGAGAAGGAGTTTGTTAAGAGGTGAAGCTGAGAGTTATTTCTCAGTTTATGTTACATGACTTTAGCACATGAATTGGTCTTTCAGTCTGTAACTTCTTTCATATGTCACTGATCTTTTTAGTTTATAATATCTTTGAAGGAATAGCATTTGGCTTTTTAGCTTGCATTTAACTCTGCATAATGTAAAAAAAAAAAAGAATGAAGAAAATGTAACAATAATAAAGTATGAAAGGAAAATTGAAGGAATGTATTCTGTGGAATTGTAAGTACAGTAAGATGAAAACTGGATGTATACACTTGAAGCACTTATTACCATTATAGAATAGAATTACGGGTAACACTAGTTGGAATGGAAACTTGACTAGTACTTTTAATATCTTCTCCTATGACAAAAGGTCAGACTTCAGGGCTACTGCTACAGTGCGTATGAGAATAACTAATAAAGAAACATGATGACAGGCCACAACTCCTGTAGGGATTTAACTGCTGGGTAAGAGAAGAAATATTTACATTAGTTTAGGGTGCATGACTCTTGAGTAATGGGATAAGATTAAGAAAGACAAAACTCAAGCTGAATTTCATGTAAAAGCTTCCTGACAGCGAGATCTGTTAGGCCATAGAATAACTTCTCTCAGGATATTTTAAATGAGACTAACCTATATGTCTGTTGGGACACTGCATCAGTAAATATGCAGTAGGAAAGCATTTCATTCATCTTGGGAGACTGAAGGAGTAGATGACCTGATACATTTTTCTGTTGTATGAATTTGTGAGTTTGAATAAAACTGGCAAAAGGAAATACACTTTCTTAAATATAAAGCAGACCAGCAGTAGGAAGAGCTAATTGTGGCATAGCTTTGGTAATTTTATAGCTCATTGCTCTGCATGAAGATTGTCAGTTTATACTAACTATGAAATCATGTGGCTCAGTAGTAACCAGCCCACTCCCTTCCAATCTGGAATGCCTTTATCTATCACCCAAGCATAAAATGACCCGTTAGATCAAGTACTGCTTTCTTCACACCCCTCTCTCCCTTCCATCAGGATTTCCAAAGTACAGAATTGGGAATGAAATTTAGCATATATTTTGCTGATCTTAAGAGATGAAATAGAGAAAATAGGAATGAATGGGAAGGCTGATTACACCTATAAATATGTGGACATTTTTATAGGGTCAGTTTTCTGCTTATAACTACTTAGAAACCTGCAGAAATATGACATATAAATGATAGAATTGTGAACTGACTGTGTTTGGGATGAAATAAACTGTACAAATTTACACTGTTATCATCTGTCTGGCCAGCTTGCATTTCATGGCTTGATTCTTGGACTTCTGGGAATTATTTGCTGCTTTCAAAGTTGTAGAACACACAAAGTAAACAACTTTACATGTACAAATGAATAGTCAAGAATAAGAAGATAGTTCTGGCACCCACAGCATTTTAGAGCAGACTAGTGTTGTCCAGAGTTCTTTACACAAGTTAGTCATTGTGAAGAATTTTCTAATAGAATTTTTTAAAACTTTAAAAATTATGTTTCAAATATTATAAATATCCTTGATTAGTAATTTATTTTATATTTTCTGTGTTATTGATAGGAAAAACTGAAAAGCCATGTAGAAGGAACTCATTCAAACCTACAACTGCAAATGCAAGTATGCTATGGTGTCGCTTGCTGTATCACATTTTATTGCTCAACTTGCTAAGTTATAAAATTGTAAGGTGCTGCTGAAGTAATTCAACCAATTAAAATCAAGTAATATTGATGAAAATCCCCTTTCATTTACATTGACCCATAAATATTAGAGTATAAATACATAAACTTCTCAGAAATTGTGATGTTGGTGTCATAATTCTAAATTGTAAAATAGTAAATATGAATCACATATTAACAGATGAACTTAAAGTTACTTGACCATATTTTTAGGTTATAAAATCAGATTCTATTAATATTTCTGATGTTCTCATCCGTCATTTCTTTCTATCCCTGTATTTGAAACAAATATTTATACTGTCTCTTAGGATATCATGTCCCATCAATCATATGTATGAAAGAATGTATGAGGAAGAGTTAGGAACACTGAAGCAGATACGAAAAAATCTTCTCTCCCCCAAAATAGAAACATTACCTATATAACTCTTCTAGTCCCACAGTATAAAGCAATTGTATACATGCTTAAAACATGTATACCATTGAGTTATGTTATTGAGGCTTATTTTCTTAGTCTCCTTTTTGAAATATGTTGTCCATCTTACTTCTGCAGTCTGCGTTTTTAGGAATTTACTTTTGTTCCTTGGTTTGTTTCCATGATCTTACTCTTTTCGTCCCCTGAAACTGTTGCTGTGTTACTGTGGATTTAAAAGTTTTAATGGTGTTAATACGCTCACAACTCTCCTTTCTTTGTCAGTCCCTACCTACTTTCCTCCCCTTTTATCCTTTCACCAGTGATCTCATTCATTAGCAGCTATGTAGCTGAGCAGTTTTGTTATGTTCACCTTCTTACCTTTAGTCCTGTTTCCGCTCCCCTCCCCCCCACTTTAGTTTTGTTTTGTTTTCTGTTTTATTTTATTCCAGTCTGAAGTAGAGAATATTTTATAAAGTAACATATCAGCAACAAACCCAAATAACCTAAATATCCTTGAAGAATAAATTGGATCCTGCAGCTCTTGCCCCCCTTTAAGGTTTCAGATGCAGTAGACACTCTTTTGTTTCTGAGTCCATTACTTTTGGTTTTATAGTGCAGAATGAAAGCAAATTATTTTCCCTTCCTTCATTTTCTCTATTAGACAGTGTTTTTAGGCTGTGAGTTGAACCCCTCAAGAGATAGGTTTCCTACCATACCTACTCCTAGGTTTCCAGCCACATAGATGAGCTTTCATAGATCATAGAATCATAGAAGGTTTTGGGTTGGAAGGGACCCCTAGAGACCATCTAGTCCAACCCCTCTACAGTGAGCAGGGACACCATTACCCAGATCAGGTTGCTCAGAGCCCTGTCCAACCTCGTCTTGAATGTTTCCAGGGATGTGGCCTCCACTACCTCTCTGGTCAACCCGTTCCAGTACTTCACCACTCTCATGGTAAAGAATTTCCTCCTTATATCCAGTCTAAACCTACCCTGTTTCAGTTTAAAACCATTACCCCTTGTCCTATCACCATTGTCCCTACTGAAAAGATTTTCCCCCTCTTTCCTACAGGCCCCCTTTAAGTACTGAAAGGCCGCAATCCGGTCTCCCCGCAGCCTTCTCTTCTCCAGGCTGAACAAGCCCAACTCTCTCAGCCTGTCCTCACAGCAGAGGTGCTCCAGCCCTCGGATCATTCTTGTAGCTCTTCTCTGGACCTGCTCCAACAGCTCCAGGACTTTTTTGTGCTGAGGGCTCCAGAGCTGGACCCAGCACTCCAGGTGGGGGCTCACCAGAGCAGAGCAGAGGGGCAGAATCCCCTCCCTTGACCTGCCGGCTATGCTTCTCTTGATACAGCCCAGGGCACGGTTGGCCTTCTGGGCTGCCAGCGCACATTGCTGGCTCATGTCCAGCTTTTCATCAATCAGTCCCCCCAAGTCCCTCTTGGCAGGGCTGCTCTCAATCCTTTCCCCCCCCAGCCTGTATTGATACCGGGGGTTACCCCAACCCAGGGGCAGGACCTTGCACTTGGCCTTGTTGAACCTCATGCGGTTCACCCAGGCCCACCTCTCCAGCCTGTCCAGGTCTCTCTGGATGACATCCCGCCCTCCTGGTGTGTCAATCGCACCACTCAGCTTGGTGTCAAGATCAAGCCATAGGTTTAAGTACCTATGGAAATGCAGCCTTCTAAGAGACTCTGTTTCAAGTCAACAATGACGTCACTCAGAGAAGACTCAGTGTGGAACCTTAAGGGACCTGACATGCTGCTGTAGTTCAGACATGTTCCAGACAGAACAAAATATTTTTCTAGGTCTCCCTGGCCTAGGCTTTAATGTCCACATATCATCTTTCAAGAAATTCATCCCTGTTCCCAGACATATGTATAAAAAGTAACTCAAATAAACCTTAAGAAGCGTATAATACTTAGATATAAAAGTTGGAAAGAAACATCACACAAAGTCATATAGTAGATGCAGTCCTGTTTGCAGCAGAAATATGGAGTTATTTTTCTGAAGAACTTAGGTGTTTTCATCGACTGGATAGGCCACCAAAGAATACTAATCAGTCTACTGGGAGGAGCTTCTTACAGAGAGTAGCAAAACTTGGGCTGGCTACCTAAAGCAGGCAGTATGAGTCTCATACTGAATTCTAAAACCTAGACCAAAAGCAATCTTTTGAAAATGCTACTGTCAATGGTTAAATTTCAGAAAATATCAGTAGCCTGTGTTGCTATTTGTTTAGGACTTGAGGGTATAATCAATATTTTCAGATCAATTAAAATGTTGAATGATGCAAGTAGAGTGTCAACATTCCAGCAGTATTCCGGTAATATTTGTGCATTTGTTATTCTGCCTTTAAAAAACTGCTTTCCAGTTCATATTTTAAAGTCAGGTAGTAGTCACAGTAGTTAAAGCCACAACGGGAAGAGAATGTTTTGGGATCAAGGCATTAATCAGTCATCCCAGGTAGCATTTCTTCCAAATTGCTTAAGCTTAAATATAACACCTTTTCAGACAATTTATTTAAGTTTATTTTGTACTTTTGCCCCTCAAATCTGAACATATGGTCACTGAATTCCTAAACATACGATGAGGAGACCTGAAAGATTAAAAAGTTCTTACTACCAATATGAGTCTTATAAAATAAGAATAGCTATGTATCATCATTTGTTCAATACTTGAGGCTATAATCAAGGTTTTCAGACCAATTAAAACACCAAGCAATGCAAGCAGGGAGTCAACATTCAACCAGCATTCCTACAATGTATTTGCATTTGTTATCCTCCTCTGGCTAAAATGACTCAGTGGTTCATGATTTAAAGCTAGACAGACAATTTGCAGTAGTGTTTGTGCCTGCATACATATATTTGCAAAACTCTATCCTAGTTAGATTTGCTTTTCATACTCTATTCCTCAAATCTCTCTGTCTTACCTGCTCAATAAATCTCTGAAGAATTCGTCCTCTCTTCGCCTTTCTATATGTGCTCTACCACTTTTATTGATGATGGTATGCTGATATATAGCCTAGAGAGCTGGATTTATATGATTCGATTATGGTCTGCATACTAATACATCTATGGAACATTTCATTACTTCTCTATGGAAGACACTATTTATTAAATAAATAAATGTAGAGAAAGTTAGATGGAAAATGAAATGTTACATTTCAGTACGAAAATGAAAGCAAAAATCTGTTTCTCATTTGTTTGCTTCACTTACTTACACTATATGCAATCACTGTTCTTCCCTACTAATCTCTGTTTTGACTTCAGATTTCCTGAGAGTTTAAACACCTGCACTCTTATTTATTCATTGTTTTGTACCTATGTAAAATTTCGATTTTCTTATCATAATAATTTTGTTAATCATATTAGAGAGGATAAATCCAGCAAAGCCTGGAAATCTGATCATTCCCTTTCTTTCTCTGATTCAGAAGCAGGAAAAGATCTTAAGGATTATTCACGGCTTTTAAAAGTCCAGTGGAGGGCCATGAAGATGATCAGAGTGCTGGAGCACCTCTCCTATAAAGACAGGCTGAGAAAGTTGGGGGTGTTCATCCTGGAGAAGAGAAGGCTCTGGGGAGACCTTCTAGCAACATGCCAGTACCTGAAGGATGCCCACATGAAAGCTGGAGAGGACCTTTTTACAAAGGCATGTAGTGATAGGACCAGGGGTAATGGCTTTTAAGTGAAAGAGGGTAGATTTAGACTGGCTATAAGGAAGAAATTCTTCACCATGAGGGTGGTGAGGCAATGGAACAGGTTGCCCAGAGAAGTTGTAGATGCCCCATCCGTGGAAGCATTCAAGGCCAGGTTGGATGGGACTTTGAGTAACCTGGTCTAGTAAAGGTGTTCCTGGCCATGGCAGAGGGCTTGGAACTAGATGATCTTTAAGGTCCATTCCAATGCAAACCATGCTACGATTCTATGGTTCTATAAGTGACAGATACATTCACTTCAATATCTTGGCAAAATTGGAGATTAGATGTAGACATTTCAAAAAGCTTTAAAACTACAATCTCAAATGTAAAACTGCATCTCATGTTTGATTTAAATCTTATAGCAATGTTGATTTTCTTTAGTCTTCACATTTCCTGAAAATAACATCATTATGTCTCTTCCCTGTATGTAGCCTTAGCCTATTTGTTGTTACTTCTAGCCTTTAGACTCTTTAAGGTTGTCTGTTATCATAATTTTGTCTTTAGAGCAAAAATTTTGAACTGCTATACAAAGCTACAGCATGCAAACAGCATAATTTTCACAGAATCACAGAATAGGAGGGGTTGGAAGGGACCTCTGGAGATCATCTAGTCCAACCCCCTGCTAGAGCAGGGTCAGTCACCTAGAGCAGGTTGCACAGGACTGTGTCCAGGCAGGTTTTGAATATCTCCAGAGGAAATGCCACAGCCTCTCCGGGCAGCATCTTCCAGTTCTCCATCAGCCTCACAGTAAAGAAGTTTTTTTCTCATGCTTATATGGAACTTCCTGTGTTCCAGCTTGTGCTCAGTGCCCCTTGTCTTGTCGATGGGCACCGTGAAAGAGTCTGGACCCATACTCTCGATGCTCACCCTTGAGATATTTATAAGCATTGATGAGGTCCCCTCCCAGTCGTCTCTTCCTCAGGCTAAACAGCCCCAGCTCCCTCAGCCTTTCCCCATAGGAGAGATGCTCCAGTCCCCTCATCATTATGTAGCCCTTCACTGGACTCTCTCCAGTAGTTACTCATCTTTCTTGAACTGGGAAGCCCAGAACTGGACACAGTCCTCCAGACGGGACCTCACTAGGGCAGAGTGAAGAGGGAGGAGAACCACAGTCAACTTGCTGGCCACACTCTTCTTGATGCTTCCCAGGGTGCTGTTGGCCTTCCTAGCCATAAGGGCACATTGCTGGTTCATGGTTAGTTTGTCACCTACCACGACTCCCATGTCCTTCTGCGTAGAGCTACTTTTAAGGAGGTCAACCCCTAATCTGTATTGGTGCATGGAGTTATTCCTCCCCAGGTGCAGGGCCCTGCACTTGCCCACGTTCAACCTCATGAGGTTCCTCTCTGCCCAACACTCCAGCCTGTGCAGGTCTTGCTGAATGGCAGCACAGCCTTCTGAAGTTTCAGCCAGTCCTCCCAGTTTCATATCATCAGTACAGTAGATTTACAGTCAAGATCTCAGCACTTTTAATCAAAACCAAACCAGAGAATCATCTTGCTATGGAGAAGTGGTTATTTTTGTTCTCTTAACTTTACATTGTGAGAAAAAGTACTTCTTATCAGGCAATCTCTCTCAGCATACATTCAGCCATGCATATTGAGAAAGGATGAAATAATAAAACCAGGGTTCCTCATGATGTTCATGGCTGCTCTCTTCCCCGGATTGGAATCTGAATTGGAAACAAGATTAACAAGGGAGAAAAAGGTGGAGAGAGAAAACAGGAATTATACCTACCTAGTTCTGAACTGTGCCAATTGTAATAAGATTTTGTTTCCTGAATATTGTGATTCTGAATGAAGACATAAATACAATGACATTTAGTTTTGAGTCAATATACTGCATTTTGTGCCTACAGACATAAAAAGGACTTTTTTATGCCTTTAAAATTTCTTCCATGACTGAATATCACTATAGTTTGAACACCTCTCAGGACCTGGGGAGTACCACATACCATGCAATTCATCTTACACTTTTCCTCTTTAAGACAAAAACATCGTGCTAACAGCAACGTAGAGGGAAGGAGCTGCAGTGGCTGTTTGGAGATGAAATTCCAGAGAGCAGCTGCATGGTGATGGGAAAATTCATAGAAGTTCAGATATATACATATTATAAAACAGAGATGTGGTCATGTGAGATGAGGTCAGGGTTTGATAAGCCTAGCATTCATTCTTCAAAACTCACATAAAAAAGGGGAAAAGGAAAATAACTTCCTCTTCCAATCTAAAAAATATAGAAGGAGGAATATTATCTTTGCAAGTTGGATAGGGCTGTTTTAGGTTGATAAATATTTATTTTAAATCTAGACTAGACAGAAAAGGAAATCAGACAATCAAATAGGTAACTGCAGAAAAAAATGTCTGAAACCTATGCTTAGAACAGTTTGCATGCAACTTTGTAAGTGGATAGTGGACAAATTTTGTACATTTGGATATTTTTTTGCATGACACAACTGTTGCCTCTCGCATGTGCCTAACAGAGTACGAATATGTAAAGTCTGGTGCATGACAAAATTATTTTATTTTTCCAAAAGATGAAAATAAAATGTTTATGAAAGTTGCTGGATAGATAGGAGAATAAGGATATTGATTTGTTGGTGGAATGGGGGAGAACATGGAATTAGCATGGACTTAGAAGAACTAGCATTTGGATCACTTTAGAGTCCACTTGATCTTTGATATTTTTAATGAGGCTGACACTTACCAAAGCTGTCTGCTATATTGTGATTCTGAAGTAGACACTTCTCCATGAAGAGTGAGAGTGACATTACCAGCTTAATTCACAGACTATCAAACAACTTCAGGTGGAAACTGCTTTCATTTGGTGCTGTAAGTTCAAGAGCTCTGGTAACCTAAAGATCTCCAAGGCTGTTATCTACTAATTCCCC
Organism: Podiceps cristatus; assembly: GCA_000699545.1. Lineage (NCBI taxonomy): Eukaryota > Metazoa > Chordata > Aves > Podicipediformes > Podicipedidae > Podiceps > Podiceps cristatus. Next base: position 15,083 of record JMFS01116878.1, read on the forward strand.
ATTTCTTAAAATGTCCATAAAAATAAGATGTTTTTCATAGAATCATAGAACGGTTTAGGTTGGAAGGGGCATTTAAAGAGCATCTAGTCCCTTGGCCATGGGCAGGGATATATTTCACTAGATCAGGTCACTAAAAGCCCCATCCAACCTGACTTTGAATGCTTCCAGGGATGGGGCATCCACAGCTTCTCTGGGCTACCTCTTCCAATGTTTCACCACTTATTGTAAAAAAATTTCTTCTTTATATCTAATTTAAATTGACCCTCTTTTAGTTTAAAACCACTACCCTTGCCTGTCTCCACAGACCTTGGTAAAAAGTCTTCCTGCATCTTTCTTATAAACACCCTTTATATATTGAAAGGACACAATGAGGTCTCCTCAGAGCCTTCTCTTCTCCAGGCTGAACAACCCCAACTCTCTCAGCTTGTCTTTCTAGGAGAGGTGTTCCATTCCTCCGATCATTTTTGTGGCCCTCCTCTTAAACCACTCAAACAGCTCCATTTTTTTCTTGTTTTGGGAGCCCCAGAGCTGACACAGTACTCCAGGTTGGCATCTCACAAGAGCAGAGTGGGAGAATCACCTCCCTCCACCTGCTCGTCACACTTTTGATACAGACTAGGATACGGTTGGCTTTCTGGACTGCAAAACATACATTGCTGGGTCATGTTGAGCTTCTCATCAACCAACTCCTCCATGTCCTCCTCAGGGCTGCTGTCAATCCATTCTCTGCACAGCCTGTGTTTGTGCTTGAGATTGCCCTGACCCATGTGCAAGACCTTGCACATCACCTTGTTGAAATTCATGATGTTTACCATGGGCCATTCCTCAAGTCTGTCAAGGCCCCTCTGTATGGCACGCCATCCCTCAGGTGTGTGAACTGCACCATTCGGCTTAGCATCAGCTGCAAACTTGCTGAAGCTGCACTCAGTCTCACTGTATTTGTCATTGTTGAAGATAATAAATAATATTGGTCCCAGTACAGATCCTCGAGGGACACCACTTGTTACAGTTTCCACCTGAACACTGAGCTACTGACTCTAACTTTTTGGACAAAGCCATGCAGCCAGTTCCTTATCTGTCTAAGTGCCCATCCATCAAACCCATATGTCTCAAATTTAGAGGCAAGAATGTTATGAGGGGTCATATTAAAGGTCTTACTGAAGTCCAGGTAGCTCTTCCCTTGTCCACTGATGCAGTCACTCCATTGTAGAAGGCCACTAGATTAGTCAGGCATGATTTGCCTTTGGAGAAGCCATTTTGCCTGCCTTTACTCATCTCCCTGTTTTCCATATACTTCAACATAACTTGCAGGAGGATCTGTTCCGTGATCTTACTGGGCATTGAGGTGAGGCTGACTTACTACCTTTTCGAAAAATGGGTTATGTTATTCTTTTTTCTCCAGTCACTGGGGAGTTTGCCTGACAGCCAAGACTTTTCAAATATGATGGAAAGTGACTTAGCAAATACATATGTCAGTTCCCTCGGGACCCTGAGATGCATGTCTTTGGGTCCCATGGACTTGTGCATGTTCAGATGACTCAGCTGGTCTCAGACCTGATCTATTCTTATGGTGGGAGGGGCTTCATTCCCTTAGTCCCTGTCTTGAGGTTCACGGACTTGAAAGATGTGGGAAGTGTGATTGCCAGTGGAAACTGAGGCAAAAAAAATTTGTTGAGTACTTCAGCCTTCTCCAAGTCACTTGTTACTTGTTCTCATGTTTTATTTATTGGGGGAGTACATTTTCTTGAATCTTCCTTTTGTAACCCACATACCTGTAGCTTTTGCTATTGTTCTTCACATTCCTTGCCAAATTCATCACCAACTGTGCCTTAGCTTTCCTGATCCCAGTCCTACACATCCGTGTAGTGTCCTTATATTATTTCCAGGATATGTGTCCCTGGTTCTACTACCTATGTATGTCCTTCTAACACTTAAGTTTGACCAGAAGGTCCTTAGTCATACAGGTCTTCTATCATCCATGCCTGATTTCTTACACATGGGAATAGAGAGCTCTTGTGCTTTTAATAGAAGTTATTTTGTAACATAGGCAAGATCATTCTTGGCATATTTGTTTTGAGCATGTTTGGAACCTAATATTTGGGTTGTTCTTCAGACTGCATCACTCTCTTTTCTATGTATGAAGATCAGGTCATAAGTCTCAAGCACTTTTCTAAAACCATTTGTTTTATCTTTGATATCTAAGACTACCTCTCCAAATGTCATTACTGTGACATATTGATAGATACCATACCATTTCTTTTCACCTTTGTGGCTGTCCTGGTTTTGTCTGGGATGGAGATAATTCTCTTTCCTGTAGCTGCTGTGGTTTGGGTTTAGTATGTGAAGAATGTTGGTAATACACTGATGTTATTAGTTGCTGCTAAGTAATCAAAGACATCTTCCTGCTGCTGAGGTTTTTCTAATGCGCAGGTGCAAAAAAATAGGGAGTGGTATAGCCAGTGTGGTTGATCCAAACTGGCCAAAGAGAGTATTCCATACCATAGATATCATGCACAGTATAAGTGGGGGGTCAGACACTGGGCCAGTCACTTTCTTTTTCCCCTATTATTTAGTTCGTTTGCACCTTTTTGTGTGTTTGTTTTTCGTTCAGCTGTTTGTTCCCTCACTTGCTCTCTCTGGATCTTTCTCTTCTGATATAGCTCCTGGGGAACATTCCTTTTTTGTGATTGTTGTTTTAGATGGGCTGTATCAATTGTTGGGTGGTGAGAAATTCTGCATTGTTAGTTTTATATATTCTATTATCA
>JMFS01116879.1:0-13061 GCA_000699545.1 Podiceps cristatus
TATAATATAATACAATAATACCTTTTAAACAGGACTCTTACCTCCAACGACACCAATACATAGATAAAGTTCCAGGACGCTATTGCAGAAAGAGGAAGCAATCATACCAAATGAACATAGGATACCTCCTGCTATCATCACAGGCCGGCTACCATACTTATTTACCAAAATGCTGCTTATGGGACCTGTTGGTAGAAAGAAAATACATTAACAGGTAACAGGTTATTGTTACATTATACATGTCTTTGTGTTTAGGATATGTTGGAATGCCTTAATCTTCCATCCGAGCAAATGTTTAGCTGTTTTTATACCAATTTGTCTTACAAACATACTCTGTGAGTTTGTAGACACATGACCCTAGATGTGGATATATTGCCTCCATGACAATATAAATATTGATCAGTCATAGAGATGGGTCAAAATATTAAAGACATCAGACAAGCAAGAGGGATTGCTACAGTTCACAATCAATCAATCCTGAGATTGGTCAATGGAAGTTTTGAAAGTGCAAGGGCTGAAGAATTTCAAGTATGAGCACAGCGCGGGAGGAATCTCCAGCTAAGCAAACTAGTAACTGATCTGAACTGTAGCATGTCCCGGACCCCTACTTAAAACTACACACAGACTTAAAAATATTGTCAAATCAGAATGTAAATCTCTGTCCCCTGAGTCTCATTTTCCCTTACCTCATCCGGAAAGGAGTGTTAATGGGTGGTTAAGATGACTATAGGTTGTCTGGGAAAATCTAAGATGTGGTTTAGCATAAAGACCTATAAACTTTGAAAATATTGCTACAGGTCTGTTTTTCAGTTTCAACTGCAATTCAGTTTATGGTGTAATTACGTCCATACTAAACAAACAGCTAGTGTGCAATTTAGCATGACATGCATTATATGTTTTTTAAACGACCGTGACTAGAATAGATGGTGTGCTACATATCAAGATTAAGAGGTTGTCAAAGCTCTTTAGGTAAACCTGCATACCATCTGACTGCACTATATTTAGCTGAAACCATTACGAATGGTCTTGCTTTTGCAATAACTAAACTTACTCAATTAAAAAAAAAAAAAAAAAAAAAAAACCAACCAAAATAACCCCCCCCCAAAAACCCCACATAAAAAAAAGCAATAAATTTCAAACTCAAGATAAAGCAGGCACCTGGCATAAAGTGGAATGCCAAGCTCTGCATCTGATTTCACTGCAAATCATTCACTGTACTGGTAACAGTTTAAGCGTCTCTCATTATAAATATCTAAAGGAATAAATGCCAGAAACTCCATGATGTGAAAAAGCCAAATCCAACAAAATTTAAAAGCGTATTTTCATATATACAGTGTTATTTTAGACTCCACTGTGTGAATTACCTTGAATGTATTGAAGTATTATTATGGATGTACTGTGAATGTTAATTACTACTTGCATATCAACAACAAAAGTCTTAAGCATATGCCAAATGATCAATTTTTAGCTTACTTCCTTATGGAAATAAGCTTCTACAATAGTGTTGTCCCGTGCCCGCCCATCTTTTCTAATAGCTTGTGAATCCAGAGGTCCGTTGGAAATTAACTTGACTGAAAAGCAAAGATTTGAGTGATGTTTAAATCTTACAGTTTGTGCATTCATTAAATAGCTTGAGTCACTAGGAGTCTAGGGCAGTATCTCCTTAAAAAAAAGGAGGTCCCTGTCCAGGCAGCACTGGCCAATACACTAAGCTTACCACCAGTAAAAGCAATCTATCTTCTTGCCCGGGCAGCTGTACCATTCAAGGTAGGTGGGGGCATAGAGGATAAACAGGGTGGGCATTTTACTGGGAAGGTAAAGGATGCTCACACTGAAGGCATTAGGGCTCATCGTATAGACATAAACATAGGAGACTAGGCTTTGCTGCTCACTGAACTGAGTTCAGTCAAAGCATAATCACATATTGAAACAAAGAGACTTGAAAATCCACAGCATGGAATGGCTGTGGGGAGGAACCACTGAGCAGAACAGTGATGAGGTGGGAATTCTCCTTTGAGGCCACATGGAGAAAGCAGGGAAACATGAAGGACAGACAAATTACACTCCAAACACTTCCCAAATATATCATGCATACTTCTCCTGTCTTAATAAACCTGTGCTCTCATAACTATGCTGAAGAATAACTTTAATCACATTTTTTTTTTATTTATAAAGCTATGTTTGGAAAATCAGTAATTTGGCTCGTTTGAATTAGAAAGAAAGACCTTTTGTAATATGTCAACAATACAAATATTTCCCCTGGGTCAAAAAAGCCCCTTTTAACTTGAACTCTTTGTTTAAATCTAAGCAAAAAGTTTTATCCCTATATTAATTTTTATATTTTTGAAGATAAATTAAAGGCAATTTTCTGAAAAGAAAAAAAAGTTTCGTTATCATTGCTAAACACAGTAAGAGTATTTCACTTCAAAGATACAAAAATTAATTATTTTTAAAATTATTTTCAAGTTCTTTTTCCTGTGACGACATGGAAGTATTTACAAAATTGTCAATGAAAAATTTGTGTTGCAATTGTCAACATTCTGATCTCCCCCCACATTACTGCTGTAATAAAGGTTGCCTTGCTGTAGCCTTACTTAAAATGTTCCTTTGCTGATCCTTAGAAAAAAATGTAGGAAAGAGGCATCATAGTAGGTAAATATTTGATCATACTATTTACAGATTTATTCACTACAGGCAGCACCTTGAATTGTGCCCTTACATAAGTACTTCAGTTATGATGTAGATAGCCCTGTTAACAATCTGTTTCTTTTCTCATTAAACAAAGACAGCGTGAAAAGCCAGAAGGATAGGTGTGAGACCAAATGAAAAAGATGAGGTAAATCCACACATAGCAGACTATCAAGTGTTGGAAAGAGAGGAATGGCATTAAAAAAATTGTTGTGCAATATTGTTAGCATTTTAAATAAAACTGTGGATCAAAAAGACAGCATTGCACAACCTTGACAAAGTTTTCCAACCATAATCAAGGACAAAGATGACCTCCGCTGTAATATTCACCCCAGATGAGTACTGACTACAGTAATAATATTCTTTAATACTGCTTCATCAATCCTTCCTTCCTTCTCCTGGAAACAGGAGAAGAACAGGAAAATGAGCCAGATTCTTGTTTGTTTAGGGGTTTGGGAAAGATGCTTGTTTTTAGTGTTTCGTTGGTTGGGTTTTCGGGGAGTGTCCAGAAATGGCAGGTTTCGTAGTACAGTCCTTTGAGGGAGACCATTTTGCAAACAGTTCCTTGTTAGGAACAAGAAAACCGGACCTCCTACAAGCCAGGACTGCAAGTTACAGCTTTTCAGATCAAAGCACGCAACGTTAGCCTCACCTACTAGACCTGTTAGCTAGAGGCCAAATATGGATGTATTAATTTAGGTAGGCAGTGGATGAAGATGCTAGAGGAAAGGCAAAGCTGTCTGATGGGTCTGAACTCTGTGCTTTCAAATGACCTAAATCTGGAATGTATTATGAATTTAATATTCCTTTAAACATAATATTCTCTTTGAGATGTTTTCCTTAGATTAATGATGTGTATTATCCAACACAGCTCTATTTAATTTGGGGTTTCTTTTAGTATATTCCAGTATTTTGACTTAAAATTTGCACACATGGGAAATACTAGGGCTTTTTATAAGCCATAAAGTTAATTTAAGCTTACTCCCTAAGTTATCTAGGAACCCTTCAAATCTGATGTGCAGGTTAAATATTTTCTTGTGACATCTGTGTATATAATTGGGTTTTGTGTGTCATAAAATGATGCGTATTCATATCTTAACATACATGAATCTACATAAATTCCAGATGTTTACCTGCCATCATATGCTTTATAGTTATGCAAAAATTTTATTTCACATCTAACAGCTTCTACAACTATTTAAGCAATGCTCACATGCCAGCACGTATCTATACTCTTTATATATTTTTTTCTTTTTAGCAGAATGACGATTAAGCTGTTCAAGCACTGTAACACTGCCAAAATCATGCTATACATTAATGCACGTTAATGCGCTAAAGGACTGCTGGATCATTGAGTCTGCTTTCCCAAAGCCTGAAGTAACTACATAACAGATGTTAAGTCAGGAAACCCACAAGAATATTTACTCTGATCTCTCCCTTAGCACCTACAAACCATCAGCCACAAAAGACTATACACTCCCTAAACCAAATTTAAGACCATTATCATAATATGCTAACAGTCTCCTGGCTGTATTTTTGTTTTATATCTTTCTGTTTGAGGCAAATCACCAGACTGTGAGAAAGAATAATGCAGCAAATGTAACAGGTGCCACTGAAGAACAGTTTCAGGAGGGGCTGTGCATCAGGACACAAAAGCTTTAGTAGAAGACAAGAAAAAATAGCAGCTTTTCACATTCTTCATTTGTCGAGGGAAAGATGGCAAATGTCATTTCAGCTACGTGAGCAGAGACTGGCTCACACATTTGGGAGCTGATTATGATGTTTCATACAAAGTCTGTTAATAATGTTACACCTACATTCTGTTTGATGGCTCAGAGAAAAGGAGGCTGAGGGCAGACCTCATCGCTCTCTACAACTACCTGAAAGGAGGTTGTAGCGAGGTGGGTGTGGGTCTCTTCTCCCAAGTAACAGGTGACAGGGCAAGGGAAAACAGCCTCAAGTTGCACCAGGGGAGGTTTTGATTGGATATTAGGAAACATTTCTTCACAGAAAGGGTTGTCAGGCACTGGAACAGGCTGCCCAGGGAAGTGGTGGAGTCACCATCCCTGGAGGTATTTAAATGACGGGTAGATGTGGTGCTTAGGGACATGGTTTAGTGCTGGACTTGGCAGTGTTAGGTTAACAGTTGGACTCAATGATCTTAAAGGTCTCTTCCAACCTAAACAATTCTATGATTCTATACTATGCTTTCACATCTGTACTGTGCAAAATGTGAGAACAAAGCTGCTTTCTCTGGTGTTCAGTGAGTATCAAGACTTCTTGGAAGAAATATATTGCTTACAAATGAGATTAACTATTTCTTATAAGAACAAAGGTAGCAATAATCCGTATTTCCCTCTCACTTCCAAGTTTAACTTTTCAATCACCATTGACATCTTCCTTCTTCTGCTAAGCCATACTGTTGTAAATGAAAAACAATAAGAAGACTACATAACTGAGTAATAAGTAGATTTTAAAACCAGCTGTTTGAAGAAATGATCAATTTTTTTTCCCCTTAAAAGATGCTTATTGTGCTAATATGGTTTAAACATAACTTGAACATTAAAGTTTCTTTTTAAAGAAATGCACTGCATGCAATTTTTGTGGAAATGAATTGAGTGGTCAAACTATGCACTATAAATTTAATATTCTTTCTCATATAGTTACATTGTCAGAGATACACACACATCTATCCATTTATTCACTTTTTTCAGCCCTAAGAAAATATACACTTCCAAAAATGATCTGACTCTAGAGATAGTGCAACAACTTTATATCTAGTATATCTAAAACCTTAAAGGATGCAAACCAGATAACAACATTTCCATTTCATAATACCTTGAGGTACTTTTACAGGCAGATTGGTTTTAAGGCCATGAAATAGAATAAAGGAAGATTTATTTGGCATAAAATCTATATCTTGCTCTGCTCTCAGGTAGAATAACATTTGTAAGTCTAAATGTATTAGGTACACTCCATTAATTTATAAGAGGAAGAGAATCTAGGACACTAGAATTGTTGTGGCGTTTTCTCTTTTCAATCATTTTTTTTTCTTACCAAAATGAAAAAAAAAAAAAAATCTAAAGATCTCCTATAGACATCACTTTCTGTGAGGGATAAAAAAATATTCTTCAGCTTAAATGTATAGTAACTCGTCAGAATGGTTATAATAGTAGGGGTTGGTTTGTGGAAGTATCAAGCTGCCATAATTGCCTTTATGCCCATAATGAGGTCATCTTTGTGTCTACTCTATATTTATATTCACTGTAGGAATTCAAGTATGTAATCTAGGTTTTGGTATTTAATTCATTTGTCCTGGTTTGATTTTGCACTGCCGTAACATAGTGATGTAATTAAAGATCATTCACATCTGTAATTTTTTTCAAATACGGATGGTGCATTTATGCTTTTTATTTTGCTACCTGCATTATTTTTAATATGGAAGTAGAGATGAACCTTCTTGATATAAAGGTAATTTATTAAATATATATTGACAATGTCATACAGTGTTCATAGTGTCATCGATCCAAAGCAACCTGAAATGACTCAGTCTGAACAATATAACATTTATTTAAATAAAGTGAATTGCTGAAAGAAGTTGAAAATAAATGCAATAACAATACTTCAAGTTGCACTAATGCAATATTGTAAATTGCATCCTGTCAAGTCAAGTGATTTAAACACAAGTACATTTTCAGCCATCTGCTCTGCAGAGTCAATGAAGCTATGTTTCCAGTCCAGCTTTTTATATTTGTTTCTTACAAGGCTGGAAAAGCCTGAGGACCTCCAAGAATTAACATCAGGATAAACTACTTGCTAATATCAGTCAGACTTTTTATATTTTTATTTTTTATACATTTTTTCTTATTTTCCTTTTCTTTTTTTTTTTTTTTTTTAAATTTTTTCTTTTACAAAATATAAAATCCACTTGCAGGAGCTGATTGGGGTTTTTTTGGCAAAGAATCCCCTATATTTTTCTAAAGTAGAGCCTTATCTCTCACTTTAAAACAGCTCCTTCAACCACAACGGCTTTAAGCAAGTACTTAGGACTGCATAGAATGTCATCTCTGGCATTCAGAGGAAAAGCAACTCAAAACTGATTCTGATCATGTTTAAAACCTGTTCATTAAGTTGGAAAACACTTTAAAAATATGCTGCTTTTCTCAAGCAGGATTAAATCAAAATACTGAGCATTATGTGACAGTCTTATCTCTACCTCAAAAATTTTTGGCTAAATACTTTTAGTACTGTTAGATAGGCATTTAGAGAAGGCAGACAGGGGAAAAAACAAAACAAAACAAAACAAAAAAGCATCAATGAATCTGAAAATATTAATATGTCATGCAACTGTTTTTTGTGTTAGATCCTTTATTGCATTTCTAGGAATGGTAACTTGTGTTTCTGACATATCCTATGTGTTTGCATAACAGCAGTGAAGGTAACATAGTTCAACAATCATTGGAAAGCTTTCTCTGTAGTTCCTCTGTACATTTGGCAGTATTTTTTTTCCATTTCATACAGCATTTATAACTGGCTGCGCTGATTCCATAAACCCAGATAATATAGTAAACTTGACAGAAAGTAAAGAGAAAAAAATGCGCTTGCAATAAATATCACCAAAAAGAAATGGCTAACATTGAGTTAGGGTCACTAAGCTATGAGTTAAGATAGCTCAGCAGCTGAAAGCACAGCGTGTCGAGGAGTAAGCAGTCAGTCATTCAACCATCCATCACACTTTGCTCACCATTTCCCCTCCTCTAACTACATTTCGTCAGTGTCATTACCCTGAATGCACACATTCTCACTTGTGTCCTGAAGGATCCTTGAATTCGATTAAGTTTCTATCTTTTGATTACTAATGAAGATTAATTTGACCTTCAGATATTCCTTAGAACTTTTATAAGAAATACAGTAATCATGTGTGTGTTAACCCATGAGAGACCGGCTGATGGTGGAAGGCCTCAACACACCGGCTGCTTCCTCCTCCCAAAAGGTTACATCTGATAATTTCGAAATTATGTGCTCAAGTCAGGAACACATATGTCTGGCTGCCAATATGAGATGTCTTTTTCCTGAAATGTTCAGAAGAAACAAGTGATTGGTGGTGCTGGTGCTTGCATTATATGTATTGGTTTTAGGTGGAAGTTATAGATCCTTGATCTGTTTTGGTTTTTTTTATTTGGTTTGGTGGGTTTAGTTTGTTGTTGTTTTTTTTTTTTTTTTTTTTTTCCCAGTGGCAAATCAGAGCCATGAACCAAAGGCATCACTTATTTTGATTAAAGCTGTTGTTTGGCTTACAGATTTTTTTCTTGTTTGCTAGGGTGCAAATGTGTATGGTGTTATGGATCATGTAATTTAGAAAACATCTTCAAGATAGCAAATTACTCTATATCTATGGATTTTTAGTTGAAAAATTGCCCAGTTCTTAATCAAGGAGTAGCCATGCTTATTACTATTTACATGGACACATATCGATGCTTTATATTAATTATATTTTGCATGTTCTGCTACAGAATTTTTTCATGAAAGGCTAAAACACTTGATCACAAAGCAGAAGACTTTAAGATGATTTATGACATTACTTTTGAAATTAGCAATATAAAACTTCATAATATTTAATAGGAAATGGGTGTAATTCTATGAGCTGCTGAACACACAGCACTTTTCAGAAACGTCTGTGGTCACTGACTACCAAAAAAGTTCTGTCCCAAAATTCATTGCTCAAATTTCACGTTAACACATTTATTCTGAAATTGTCAGATGCAGCAAAATAATTCAGCATTTTTTTTTAAGTTTTCTTATATTTGTATTCCTGTTACCTTCAGTACTGAGTAAAGTGAAGCCCGTGCATAGGTATTTGCAAAAACTAGTCTTTGAACTTGGGAAAAGGCAAGAAACAAGAAAGAAGAAAGGGAACAAGTTAATGATGAGATGGAACCAAAACATCTATAAGAGAGATGCATATAAATAGACATTGTAACATCAGGCACATATTTTTCACTGCATGCCTCTGTAATGGGGATAGCTGGAAATACCATCAGCACATGATACATGCATCACAAATGGTCTTCTCAGAAAAGTGTTCTTTTCTTCTCAGAAAACTGCAACCAGCTTGAAACTTAAGCAATAAATGCCATATAGTGTATCAACATGAACATTAGAAAATTCAGTGGCAAATATGAAGTACCTGGAAGAATTAATTAAAGTTTCCTGTAGAAGAAAAGACAATGAATTTTTAAAGCTTACTATTTAACCACAATTAACTGCTCAGGACTTCATAGGCTTGCATGAATCTGAATTTAAAACAGCTTTTCAGACTCAAAAAATGTGTTGGGGATTTCACTTAGATTATATTACTGTTGACATGCACAATGAACCTGTGCCATTAAAGATTCCTTCTTCTTCAAATGAAAAACCAAACAAGGATTTACTCATTTTTCCTCTCCAGAAATACAGTAAATAATACTAATATGTAAATAGTAGTAAATATAATTCTCTATAGCAGTAGTTAATATGAAGGTATCAATAATAAATTTATATCATTTTCAAGGTTTCACCAGGAATTTCAGGAGGTATAACTCTAACTATAGAAATACTCCAATTAAAATATTTAGTGGTTTTCTTCCGGAGGTCTTATCCTTGAAGTATTATCCATTCATCCCAGTGGCTGCTCCTTCTTTCTCTGGGGATGGTTGCAAGTGAAAGACTTAGTTCAAATTGGTAATATCTGTGTTCAAGCACTTGTACCGAAAGAAACATCACATTTATGAAAAGATTAAAATCCTATCTGTCTGCTTTCAGGGAACAAAGGCAAATAAATACTAATCAGGAACTAGAGTTTCATTTGTAGCTATCCAGTATTTCTACTAGTTTTTCTGTCTCAAAAATAATCTTACTAAAAAAATGCTATGCCCAGACATAGGGACTACATATACACACAAACACACACACAGACAAAAAAAAAAAAAAAAAAAGAACAAAAAACCCTACCACTTTTCCCCATCTGATTGTTGGACTCCTAATGACATAAATGAGTTGGTTTCTCCTGGGATAATAGAAAGTACTCATCCCATTTATAAGTATTTTTCACCTGGAAACTTCCGAACTCACACTTTCAGGAACTTGAAAATTTGTAACTGATGAAGACTTAGTGTTTAGTACTTTGTGGCTTGCCTAAGTAGATCACAATTTTTAGCTATAAAACTTGTCTTTACAGCTCACTAACTGTGAACCAGATTGCCAAACAAGTTCTGTATATTCTGCTGTTACAAAGGGAGGACAATTTTCTGTATTGTTGCAGATCATAAAACTGAAAAGATAGATAGACACAGGTTACAGTATACCATTGTCACAATGACAATTATAACAACTTGAAAATAAGAGATACACTGTTAATCTCAGAGCTAATTATTGGGAAGAAAAAAACCACACAGTTCTTGCAAATATTTATATTAACTCTTCATAGACATTTTCCTAAACCATGTTATGAGCTGGTTACAAATATTTCCCTTTTTTCTTTCTTCCTCTTTGAGGAGTGACATGTCTTTTCTACAAATCTCTGTATGTACCTGTGAACACAATATTCACAAATGTTCATTACTCACCCCTTCCTATTTATTATTCCCTATTAGCATTCATGAACTTTCTACACCTTCTTAAAAATCTCTGGCTACCTTTCCTGGAAGTAGTTTGTCATCTGGAAGCCTAGCAGACATCACAGACAGCAAAAAGTCATGGCAAACACTTTCAGAAGACCTTGCACAGGCTATTTAGTAGTTCTTATGAATGTAGGGTATATTCTCTGCAACTCAAATCATTACATTTTTCAGATAATGCATTCACTGTGAAAAATTCAGCCAACTTCAGTTAAGATTAATATTGTCATTTGGATTTCTCTGTCTTCTACAAATTGCCCATAATATTAATGTTCATACAATATCCCATTTTTACCCTGCACATCATCCTACAGTTTATTTGTTTTCTTCCAGAATAATGTTATAACCAACTCAACTTGGAAATGCTTCCTTATATATTGTTAAAGGCAATAAGATGTAATTTCAGAGAAAGCACAAGATACATACTTCTTCCTAGTTACTCTGTTATAATTTTTCTTTCTGGTCTGAATTTTGCACTGTATAATTAAACTTCAAATTGAAAATATACAATGTACTACCTATAATGTTTCTGTGGACCACTTACTTTGAATTATGGATCATAAGTGGATCATTAAATCTCATCTACATATTCAGAAGATATGTAATGAGACATATAAATCTAGATGTATTTATAACTTGCAAATGTCCTGAGAAGTCATCATATTTAGGTCATTGTCAATAACACTGGAAGATTATTTCCAAATGCATTTGCTATTTAACATATACGTATCATTAAGCTTAAAATGTACTTTATAGAAAAATCTTTCTAAAACATTACTTTATCATTATTTTTATTATAATTGTATCTTTAATAATATCCAATAAAATGCATATGATGACTTTCAGTGGTAACAATTAGAAGCTTAAGAGTGGGAATTTCCCAAATTCCTTTACAGCCTGGAAATAGATCATGCCTGAAGAACTGCGTAAAGTAAATATATGTGAATAATATTTAGTTTACAACATACTGGGGGAACAGGAAGAGGGAGGGAAGGAGAAAGAGGGAAGAGGGAGAGGAAGGGAAAGGGAAAAGGAAAGAGGAGAGGGAAGGGAATGATTCAAATATATCATACAAAATGTGAACTGAGCGTTCTCATTAGGTTCAATGGTAGTATATTAATGGGAACATATCAAGTACAAACTTTGCATTTTTTCCTAGTATTTTGCAAAAGGAGAGACTGAGAAACTGGGATGGGGGGTGGGGGAAGACACAACTACATTCAGTTGTCAATTAAAAGTGAGAATCTTTGGGGTTATGATCCGTAAAGCTAACACTGAATATTTTGTTTTGCAGGGCAAAAAGACTAAAAGCAATATAAACAGTTAAATATCTAGAAACAAGAAGGAAAGAAAATAAATCTAGAATAAAGAAAAGCCAAAATTTATCAAAATATTATCCTCTTGATCAACAATAGTAACAAGATTTATGTGATGTTTTCCATCTTTCAATGCCTTTATTTCAGCTGTGACTGAATCAGTAGCCTTTATTACACACTAGAGGAAGCGGAACCTTTGGAGACAACTTAGTGAACAGGGCCAGAATTTTGAATGTGTCCCACTGGTTCAGATCAGAACATTTTCCAATTTATTTAAACTTTAGACAACCCATATCTAACTTTTTTTAAAAATAATAAACTTCAGGAAAATATTTACTGATTAATCAATAATTTAAGAATTCTAATCTATTCTCCCCTCATTCTTCTTTCCTTGCTTCTCCCTAGCTTCAAAATACACATGACTGAGAATAACATTCTGTTCAATAGAAGTGAAAGAGAAATCACATACATTTTTTTAATCTAAACATTATCTGAGCAGATATCTGTTCATTTTCACAGATTCCCATACCCACCTCATATACTTTTTGTCATCAGAGTTGAATTTGTCATCAATTTGTACACTTTTAGATTTCCATCTACAATGGAAAGAGCTTTACCTGATGGGCATTTCAAATTTTCAGATGTTTTCTATGTATAGGAAACTGGCTCAACAAATAACACTTTCCATGGACTGTAATCAACCAAAACGTGATGACTTCCTTTAATGAAAGGGAAAGTATGCCTTCCCCTATGAAAACAGTATTTCATAAAATATGACCAAGTAAGGAGTGAAAGAATCATGAAAACATTAGTAGAAGAAGCCTGGGACTTAAGCAGCGGAAAAGAAATATATTATGAGGGACCTGGGTAAAGGTCATTATGGCATTTGTGTTTTGCCTGGACTAAAGGAAACAACATGTTGTCCTGGTTTCAGCCAGGACAGAGCTAGTTTTGTCTTCAGCAGCTCCTGTGTTTTGGATTTAGTATGTGAAAAAATGGTGATAGTATGCTGCTGTTGGTTGCTGCTAAGTGACCAAAGACATCTTGCAGTTTCCCAGGTTTTGCTGATGTGCAGCTGCAAAAACCTGGGAGGGGCACAGCCAGAATAGTTGATCTAAACTGGCCAAAGAGAGTTTTCCATACCACAGACGTCGTGCCTGGTACAAGTGAGGGTTGGCCATTGCCTCTTTTCTTCTTGGTCCTTTTTTGTTCAGTTCGTGTTCTGTTCATGCTCCCTTCCTGTTTTTTTTGTTTGTTTTGGGGTTTTTTTTGGTTTTGGGTTGGGTTTTTTTCCCCATTCAGGCCTGTTTTTTCATTCATTTGGCTGTTCATTCCCTCACTTGCTCTCTCTGGAACTTGCTGTTAGCAAGTTAGGATGGCTGTGGGGGAATATCCCTGCTCC
>JMFS01116882.1:0-25864 GCA_000699545.1 Podiceps cristatus
CCCCAGAAAAAAAAAAAAAAAATCACCAAAAAACTAAACCCTCTCTGCTCACATCTGCATTCCATGATTTTGATCCAGGGTGGAAGCAAAAGTGTTGAGATATCATGCGAGTGACTGTCAGTTAGAAGGAGAAAGGTTTCTTTCCAGTACATCTGGGTCCTTGAGCTGAACCAAATATTACTGAGCTCCTCTCCAGCCTGGTACGGCCCTGTGTACCAGACTAAACAGCTGTCTTTGGTTACTGTTCCACCAAGAGAGCTGGTGTTCATCAGAGAACACTGGTCAGCAACATTATGAACTGCAGCAGATGCAAGGTGACATCTTAGCCTTGCAGATATCAGTAGGGAAACCAACCTCTGGGTTCACAAACCGCTTGAGCTTCATTCATTTTCATTCTGGAGTTTCATTTACTATGTACTGCTGTGGCAGGCAAAGTGACAAAGCAGCAAAAAGTTCTTTGGTTTTGGAAATCCCCTTATGAAAAGACATACATGATGAAGGGTGACATTTCCTTCAGAAAGGGCGTGTGCCTGCACTCGATTTTCTCCACAATCTGCAGTTCACCAAATGTGCCAGCTTCTGCTCTGAGAGGCTTTGCTGTGATTGAGCCTAGTCTAGTCTTCACAAAATGCACCAAGGCATAAAAGTGCACATTAAGCAGCGTGAGCATGTCTAAGGGTTCAGGTACAAAGCCAAACCTGGTCTGATTGCAGTAAAAGTATCTTCTCCAGTTCAGCTTCTGACCTGCACGATGCAGCTTGCAGGGATAACAGAGAACTAGCAGTGTGGACTATTGCCCGTTTAGTTAAATGGTTCTGCATTACACAGTTTATTAAAAGTAGACAAAACCTGGGTACAGGAAATAGCAATGTTGTGTTACTGTCCATCTATTTTTTATTGGCAGTAGTTATGCTATTTATGCTTCTGCTGTGAAAATTATTGTGTATGCAACAATTAATTATTAAGTTTCATGGGGACTGAAAAATTCTTTGAGGTTAAAGTGGAGAATATGGAGGTTTGGGAGAAAAGAATCATGTGATGACTTCTAGAATAACACTGTTTTATATCTGACCTTTGATTCCTTCTATTATCAAAATAGTTTGCTTGCATCTAGTTTCTGCCTTTGTATTTCCCATTTTCCAACTTATACCTCTGCTACCTACAGCTGCTTTCCATTCAAATGCCTCACATCTAGCAGTGGCGCCTCAAAGATCTTTATCATCTCTCACCACAGATAAGTATGTATAAGTTTCCAGTAACTGACTAGTTAAACTTCAGTCTTGGAACTTGGAATGTCTTCATTTATGATTTCAAACTAAAGTGTGTGAATTCAGGATGCTGCCCAATCTGTAGATTTGAAGAACACTGAGGAAAACACATAACATGGTATTTCAGTTCTCTTTTTTTTTTTTTTTTTTGGTGTGTGTGTTCAGAAGAAAAAGAAGTTGTAAGTATTTCCTCTTTCAGTTTCAATGTCAATACTTAAAACTTAAGCCCTTTGCTTCCAGGAGCCATCATATTTTCACAGAGGTCCTTTACTACAACAAAGACCTGAGATTATAAACCTCTTTGCAGTTAGGTCTGCACTTTCAGTGGAGAAGTTAATGTCTGCAGAAAAGATATTTGAATGAGGGAGGAAAGGCAGTGTAATGCTTCTTATACAAGTTGAGGCAATCTGGCATCAGAGTTAATCATATGGCAATCTGTCTCTTTGGAATGAATGCACGTTTAATTACATAGCTTAGAGCTGCATAAAGTTGTAAATACTGTTGCAATGGTTACTAACTTCAGTAAAGCAGAGATCTTGGACACACAACTTGTTTTTAAGAAAAGCTGCAAATTTTAATGTAAAACCTCCCATTACGTTTCTTCCTAGTCAGTTTTGTATCCTAAATGCATTGTGAAATTGATTCAACTGAAGCAGATACAACACTGGTAAGTAAAAAGATCAAGCTCAAAAAAAAAAAAAAAAAAAAAAAAAAAAAAAAGAAAAAAGAAAATCCTACCTTCAAAATATGAAAACTTTTACTGAGTTTTCTTAGTTGATGGAAAGAATACCTTGACCTACTTGGTTGCTTGAGGAGGAATTATGTACATAGCTGGGGATCATCTGGAGTGTGTAGGTGGTTCCCCTCAAAGCTGACACTTAGAGGCAGAGAGGAGAGTTCTCCAGATGTAAATGGGAGGCAGAGGAAGAAGGGTTATTTATAGGACATGAAGGTTACCGAAGTAAGGCCTCTTCTCCTTACTGAGTTAGGTTTCACCTAAAGCGAGCCAGGTACTCCATTAACTATACTAGCCATCTACAGTTAACCATATTCTACCATCAATATGGTAGAAACTAGAGAAAGGAACTCAATGAATACTAAAATCTTGTGTTGTGAATAGCTTTACCTATTAGTTTGAGTCTCTATTGAGTCTGTAGTGATGGAGCAATGAAAATCCGGTCTATTTGACATTATTCACTGTTTCCTTTTTGTACATGTTTCATCAAGGTATCACCTATTCATGGCCTGTCTCAAGTCTCTGTTTTTAATGTTTCATTTTTTTTTTGTTTCAAACACTCAAAGGATATATATTTTTTGAAACTTAAATAACTGTTTTCTTTGGACTTCAGTAGAGTCTCATGAAATCATTTTCCACTAGTGTTTGATTCGATTAAGGCTTATTTCTTTGGAAAACTAAACGTCTGACAAATTTATATTAACAGTGTTCAGTTGGTACATATCCAAAAATAGATTAACTTTGTATTGTGGCTCCTTTGCACAAATTACGGGCGTGATAATTCTCTAGTATGTTAGCACATGTATCTATTCACTGTCCTTTTAGAAACGCTCTGCTGTTATCCTATATCCTATATGTTATCCTTGCTCCTCTCGTGGTGTATAGGAATAAAAGAGAGAATAAAAAATATGCTGAAGCAGCACTGGCTGCATGTATGTCATCATGCAATTTATCTCACCAGGAAGTGTGAAGGCAGCCAGAAGTATTCCCTTCGATGCAATGCCTTTCTGCACTCAGAAGTCTCCCATATGCTATATGCCCCCTCAGTAGAACCGGAGCGATAGAACGAGAGGAAAAGGCCTCAAGCTGCTCCAGGGGAGGTTTAGGTTAGATATTAGGAAAAACTTCTTCACCTAAAGGGTGGTCAGGCATTGGAACAGGCTGCCCAGGGAAGTGGTTGAATCTCCATCCCTGAAGGTATTTAAAGAACGGATAGATGCGGTGCTTGAGGGCATGGTATAGATGGACTTGGCAGTGATGGGTTAACGGTTGGACTCGATGATCTTAAGGGTCTTTTCCAGCCTTGACAATTCTATGATTCTATGAGTGTGAACAGCATGAAACAACTGAAATACTAACATGAGCATTTAGAAGGGCGTCTGAGATTACCTCCTCTACTTGATAAGCATTCAGCTCATGTTTTCACAAGGTTCTTACAACTCTGCTGATAAGAAGGGCTCATTTTGATAGTCACCCTCACCCAACTCAGTGTCATAAAATACCTTTCCAAAAAGCACCAGACGGCTCAGATGGAGGCCGGAGCCCTCACAACAATCAATAATGTATGTTCACAGGAATATAAAGAAAGGGCATGGCTGCAGGGTGGGAACTCAGAAACAGTGCGGTGGGACTGCTGCAGGCAGTCATCCTGTCATCAAGCCCTGTGCATGCAGTTATAGTCTAAATTCAAGGTGCAGATTAGCAGGCTTAGAATTTATTTGGGTGCTTGGGCTTCACCTCTGAAAGTTTTAGAAAGCTTCCAGACTTTGGTGGAAGAGCTGCCAGTGGGTGAATTAGGAGAATGATGAGTATGAACTTTGGATTTATTTTATAGCTACTCATACAGAAGACTATAAGAAACAGTATATTTGGAGTAGGAGGGATGACAGCTGGGTGGGGGTGTTTTTTGTTTTTTCTTTTCTAATTCACAGATAAATGCAAAATATTCATATTAATTTGAATGGAAAAGAAACATATTTGAAATTTGCAACTTTTAATGCTTGTACTTTTGAGGAAAGAGTAACTCAAGAATTCTCAAGAATTTAGATCCAGATTAATGCAATACCTGTGACTGTAGCTTAATAAGTTTTTAGAGATTTTTTAAAAAATGTTGATTATTGGTAGAGGATTACTGTGAACCTTCCAATGTACATCACTGATTCTTCGCAGGCAGTCTCCAGGGCTTCTCTGCATCTTACCTAAGGGAAACAGACTCACAGATTCAGAGAACTAGAACACCAATAATAACATTAAATTCCCTTTTGGCCTGAAAGAAAGGCATGTTGCACTGAGAATAAAGAGGAGACCATGTGTTTTCCCTTAGCTCTTTCAGTTAGGTTTCATTTTGTGGACAACATGTGATTTATTTTTATATTCCCCTTCTGAAATTTTCATAATAGTATGAATTTGATTTCATCTAATTTTAAGTGTGTAGGTGTATCATATAGCTTTCCAGTCTTCTCTTGTAGTCTGTAGTGGCAGATTGGTACATTGAAAGGCCTTTCTTCTCATCTGTCATAGGTACATCATTTTGAAAAATGTTGTTCCCTGGAGTCTTTCTTTTCTTTCATTGACTACAGGGGAAGATGGACAACTAGCTAAGGTAAATTACCCAGCTTCTAGTTGGCAAAATTAGATCAAATTAATCCCACCCAAATTGAAGATCAGCTACAGAGGCTGAGGGGGGTGAGGGAATAGAAGGGGAAAGGACTAGGAGACCACATAGTCACAGCTAGTAATGACAGTCTATAGCCATTAGAAAGCCTAACAACAGACATGGTAGATGGCCTGTGACTTGATATCTTTAAAAGAGGAATAACTTACAAATATACTGGAGTTCAAATAGGAGCAACTGATATAATTCAAAAAAAAAAAAAACAAGACAAGGACCCAAGGGCCACAGTATGTGGACAACACAATCATATTTGTGCTCCAAATTTGAGGGCCTAAAGAGGTTGTTATCATTAATAAATTGAGAAAAAACAAATTACTAAGTTACGCATATCTTGAAATAGAGTTCAAGGACTATACCTTCTCTACTGAGACTTAAAAAGCAGACCAGATATTTCTGACAAAGATGATCTCAAGTATTTCAGTTAACTACATACAAGGAAACTTACTCAAGCTGCAATGTGAAAATAAGCTTTTAACGTTCATTTTACCAAAGTTTTTTCGTAGTAAATGTTGATGAAAAGGTTGAAAGAGTTCTTTCTGAGCAGGACAGAGAATGTTAGTGCTGCATGTTTTATTTGCTCTGTACAAATTAAAATTTAAGATTCATTCCTCTCCCATCTTCACCACTTCCCCCATGGTTGTCTGAGAAAAACAGGCAGCAGCTTTCCTCATTCTCATTTAGACTTCAGCAGTGAGAAATGGACTATCTATGAACCAATGATTAGACAGAAATAGGGAGTAGAAAGATTGCTGTTGGACGCAAGGAATAATCTTTCTTTCCAGTGCTGCTATCTTGCACAAGGAAGAAAAAATTCCATTCTACACGTTCTTTGGAGCATATTAAGATCCAATGATCTGGCTGTGAACAAACCACCAGTCACCCACTGAAATTGTAAATGAAGTCTTCTCTTGAATGCTAGGCTGCCATTAATTTTTGTGGTTTAGTTGTCACAATTTGACAGGTGCTACTGCAGGTGGCTTTTAGTAACAGGCATGCTGCCCTATAAAGCTCTAAGTAGAAGTGAGTCTGAAGTATGAAGCTCTTGCAGAAGACAGGAATGGAATTAGGGCTTCTGCTGTCTGATGAAATCAGGACAGAACTTCCATTCTACAAAGGAAGACTGGAGTTCCCACTGACTTTGGCAGAATTATGTCAATCCCATGCCAGCACTTCCAGAGCATATAAACCACAAGGAACAAGTTCAAGTAACCTGAAAATCACATAATATACCTGACTGTGGAAGGGATGCAGTTCCAAATAGGTGCTTATATGACTACAAACTATTTGAACAAACAGATAATTTTGTTTGAATTTTATCTTTTTATATCTTTCTTTGCTTTGATCATTCGGCCTTAAGTACTACAACTACTTTTTTTTTTTTTTTTTTTTTTTTTTTTTTTTCTCTTAAGCTTCCACTCTTCAGCCCGCCTCTGCATTGGACGAATGCCCCAGCATATGTGTTAAGTGAAAAGTGAGGTCCAGGCTACTCAACATTAAAGAATCCCTAAACCTTTGGTAAAACAAAAGACCGTTGTTCTGATTGGTTTGGGTAACTGTCTTCTGCATATATTTTTTCTCCTGCAGTTTCTAAATGTGTGTAGTATTATATCTGTTCTCTTTCTCAAAATGACTGTCTCTTCCTTTTATCATCTGGCAACTGTATTCTTGAAATTAGCTGCAGATTCCTAAAGAAATAGATATACTTGTAGATAAAGACATATGTGTCAAACCTGGCCTAGTCTACACTGGCTCATTCAGAAAAGTCTTAAAAAATGAAATAATATGGCAAATAAGCTATCATGTCATCTGGAAGAATGTGATAAGACACAGTACAGTGGGAGAAAAATTGCAGCACATATTGTCCCAAGTCTGCCTGCTGAGATAACATAAGGCTGCAGCCTCTGACACTGCTTGTTGGCATCCTTTCACCGCAGCTGAAAACTGAGACAGAAGGATGAGAAATTAATTTGTATTCAAAAAGAATTTATGCTATTTTTTCTTTCATGAGACATTTATGTAATGAAAAATAGTATATATGGAGATACCTGAATTCAAGAGGACCAAAGGATTCTGCTTCCCAGAAAAATACACCTACTTTCTGATAAAATCAGGACATCTATTTTAAAAAAATAAAACCAAAAAGCCAACAGAAACCCAAACCAAATCACTTCCTTTTCTTGTACTAGTGATGGTGGCCACAAATTAAAAAAAACACACTTCCTTTCAGCAGCAGCTGCAAGGAGTTCATTTGGAAAAGTTTGTAAGCCTTGCTGACTTCTGAGGTAATGTTTGTAGGTTTTAATATAATTATTTTTTGCCATTTCTGAGAAATACTGCCAGCATTACTTACTGGACAGTGCCTTTCTGCAAGGAAGCTTTAGAAACCTTGAAATTTCCCAGTACTCTGTTGAAGTAACATGCAATATTTTGCTTTGTTTTGCTTCTTTATTCTTTTGAAAAGATGGAAGTCACATTGAGTTTGGGATCCAAATATAACAAATCTACATTACTCAGAAAAAACAAGAGATAGTTATTACATCCAGGAAATAGGAGTTTCTCCCCATCATGGTAAGTATTTTGAACTATTTGTGCATTAATTTGTTTTCAGTGAGGAACAGTTCATATTATGATTCATTGACCACAGAGGTTCAATGTAGGTTTAAACCTCATGGTTTTTTTTTTTATTAACTTCAGTAACATCCTGTGCTAGTACCGGTCATCTTTTCTGTGTATCACACTTCAGTCTCAGGGTTTAGATATCCATGTGGTGGTGCATTTGCTTCTGCTTGCAAGCAGAAGAAAGTTTGTGGTTTCAGTTTGTTGACTGATGTGGTTAACTTCTGTACCATTCAGACAGACCTTGACCAATTGATATTTATCAATTCTAATGAGTGATTTTGAAATCATTTAAAACAAGTTAAATTTCACTAATCTCTTAATCATTAATCTCATAATACCCTTAGAGTAAAATGGTGGCCTCATGGAATTTAGTGGCAAAACTGCAAGTGAAAACAATAGTTGAAACAGCTCATTAACTGGAAACATTTAAAGTTTGGTTCCAGACTGAAAGCACTCCAGGGAAATCCCACAGTGCTGGCTAGTTAACCAAGTGCCTGGAAATGCTGGAGTCCCCAGCTTACTTTCCAAGTGCTGTGACAGAGCTCTCTGGCAGGGAGAGCTGGGGCTCCTACACCTCTGTGGTGGTGAGAATGGGCACCCTCGGGCAACTGGGTTGCTGTGGAGCCAGAGGCCTTGGAAAATCCAGGGAACCACTCCAGAAGTGTTGATAGCGATGCATGAGGAACCCCAGCAGCTTTCCATAGTTGTATACAAAGGTTCATGGACACCCTTCCTCTCATTCACCTCATGTTTGCGCTTCAGACAGCCAGTCATCATTTTTCAACATAATCCTGTTTCACTGAACAATAAGTCCAAGTCTTATGCTAGCAAGCACCTCAAGTGAAGGTCCTTGATGGTCGTCTTACAAAAGTCAAAGTAGAGCATATTAAGTCCCGATATCTTTCATAGCTTAACGAGAGGCAGCTACTGATATGTTCATCTTCTAATTTTAAAAATACTTAAAAATATATATTACTTTTCTAATTTGAGACAATTGGATTGTGATGATATATGAATCCAAAATTTGTTGCATGGTCCATTATTGGAGTTCCAATACTAGAGTCTAGTCTTGAGGAAGGATATGGAGTTTTAGTTTAGAGCAGTCTATCACAGATGTGAAGTCACTGAACAGGAAATAATCTGGGTTTTAGTGTGGCTAGATTGTCTCAGTACTTTATTGGTATGCTGGTTTTGGCTGGGATAGAGTTAACTTTCTTCATAGAAGCTATGTGTATGGGGCTATGTTTTGGATGTGTGATGAAAACAGTGTTGATAACGCAGGGATGTTTTCGTTACTGCTGAGCAGGACTCACACAGAGCCAAGGCCTTTTCTGCTCCTCACCCCACCCCACCAGTGAAGAGGCTGGGGGGGCACAAGGAGTTGGGAGGGGACACAGCTGGGACAGCTGGGACCACTGACCTAAGGGGTATCCCATGCCATATCACATCATGTTCAGCATATAAAGCTGGGGGAAGAAGAAGGAAGGGGGGGAAGTTTGGAGTGATGGTGTTTGTCTTCCCAAGGAACCATTATGTGTGCTGGAGCCCTGCTTTCCTGGAGATGGCTGAACCCGTTCCTGCCTACGGGCAGCAGTGAATGAATTCCTTGTTTTAATTTGCTTGCACACATGGTTTTTGCTTCACCCATTAAACCGTCTTTTTCTCAACCCATGAGTTTTCTCACTTCTACCTTTCTGATTCTCTCCCTCATCCCACTGAACGGAGGTTAAGTGAGTGGCTATGTGGTACTTAGTTGTCATCTGGAGTTAAACCAGGTAGTTTAAGCCCAGGTTAACCAATGAGGACAATACATCACAGTCACGATGTCTGAAAACGGGTTATAGAGAGGCTTTCGTATTCTCTTTTGTACAGAGCCATCACTGCTGGATAATGATTCACTCCTGGGACTCCTAAGAACTATTACAATATGAGTAAAAACACTTCCACAGACCAGCAAGCATTTCATATTCTCAGAAGTTTAACTACTTTTGATACAGCTCAAAATCTTTGTTTATATTGCTTCCTGCCGATTAATACCCCCAGCAGCATGTACTTTTATAACTTTTAAAGACTTTCCACTGTAAATAGAACAAAAATTCTTATGGTACAATTTCTAGTGAAGAGCAATGTTACACTATAAATATCTTATAATTCATTATTCAATTAACACATCATGAAAATGGATTCCTTCCTTGAAAAGTTCAAATTAAATTAACTTGCAATTTTTTTTCTTTTAATATGAAAAAGCACTCCTTCCCTCCTTCCCTTCCTCCCTCCCTCCCTTCCTTCCCTCCCTCCCTCCCTTGCATTTGCTTCAGGTCTGATAAGGAAAGGAAAATTAATACTTCATTCAAGTTCAGCTACTACCAGGAAGCACTTGAAATTTTGTGAAAGTCTCCTCTGGTGAGATGTGACATTGCACAGAAAAAAAATAATGAAGACACAGATATTAGTGTAAAGGAATTTTTTATACTTGTACCCATTTAAACAAAAATGAGGATGTGTTCCTCAACAGGATAAAGTAATTCACCTCTTAGTCAGATAAGTCTGTTTCACTTCTCAGTCATAATGGATGGAGATACTGAAAGAAGCCAAGAAAACATTTGAACACTCAACTTGGAAGGAAATTTAGAACTCGGGTCAGTGCCACAAATATTTCTGAGCAATGCCGTGTACTAAAAATCTTTTGTCTTGACTTGAAGAGACAGCTCATGCATTTTTAAAAAGGCAATAAAATATGTAACATCATGTGATACATATGCCGGTGAAGCACTAAAGGTATCTGTATTCTTTTCAGCTTTTTATCCCTACTGTATCCAGTCTAAAGATATACTCTATACCTAAATAAAATCTCATTTTCTTTCCTGATTTCATCTGCTTTGAAGACAAAGAGGACTAGAAAATTTATGTGCCTTCAAAGCAATTAGAGGATATTTCCCCTGTAATCCACTATGGAAATAGATAAAGTATCTGGATAATTTAGCACACCACAAAAGCAAAGGAAGCCTCATACCCAAAGCAAAGGAATTATCATACCCAAACTATTATTTACCAAGATGCAGTTTTTATCTCACCTTCTGCAGTTAACTGAGACACTAATAGAGAAGTATGTGTCTTTCCCTGAGTGAGTTACAGCCCTGAGCCAGCTCACCTTCTGCTGTCACTGCAAAAAAAAGAGAACGGACTTTGGTGTGTATCAGGAGAGAATCATTGAATTCAGCCTTTCCAAAAGACATTCTTCTGGAAATCTATGGACATCAGGGAAAGCTTTTGGACCCTGGAGCAAAGGTTGTGAGCACTTGACTTGTCAGAACATAACCATAGTTGAATGAAGAGCAGAAAGCCAAGGTTGCCAGGAGGTAGCCTGTCCAATTACATGTATTCGTCTGCAAGAACTGTGAAGGGCACCAAGTTCTATTTTCTAAACATCCAGAGAGACAGAAAGAAGCGGGCTAAGCTTCCTCCCTCAAAACAGATAGTGATTTCAAACTCATTTGCAAATAAAGGATGCCTGTCTTTCATTCTGCTTTTAAGTTGAAATGCAGCTGTAATTTCTCATGACTGAGTTGTGTGATTTGATTAGAATATAATTTTTTGAATATAAAATACTCTGAATGAAAAAAAAGTCTACATTGTCTTCACAGGTGCTTTGGAGTATTTTCGTGATACTCCTCTTAGGGGACCAACAGATGCATCTGCCTTTGTTTTCCAACTGTTCTCTTGAATTTACAATAATACCAGCTTGTATAACTGAAAAACCTATCATGAGGCATTTTAAAGGGAATCCAGAGTATTTTTGGAGAATCCAGAGTAAATATTGCTTTATTATTTATGCCAACAGAAATTATTTCTATCATTCATTCATTCAACATCTGAAAAAAGAGTGAAACCATTTCTTTTTGGCTTCTTTATTTCTGATAGGTTTTGCTACATAAGTTTATAACATGACTTTTCTAGAAAACTAGAGCACCAAATATAGTGACTGTGCTATAATTATCTCAAGTAATTACCTAAATAAAACAGAGGTTTAGCAGTCTTGAATATTCATCTATTTCATTAACATCTAGGCGAACAAAGGAGGCAACCTGGAAACCTCAACATATTTCTAGAATTTAACATATCTTTTTTTTGTTGTTTTTTTCCCAAAAACAGGTACGATTTTTGTTTGATTTTTTCTCTCCATGTTCTACTGACCTATTTGATACTTTAATTGCTGTCCTTTTATTTTTTTTTTCAGGATTGATGTTAAAATTCTTGTCCTAGTTTTTGTCACAGATGAAAATATGTGGACTTAAACGTTGGTGACTGGAATGGACCTTAAGAATGGCAGGAAACAGTCTTTAATTTTTTCTTATTTGTTGCACATGGCAACCAATTATTTGCTAAAGAAAAGAGTGATTGTTTATAACATAAGTATGGAAAGAACCTGATTTTTATGCAGATGAGTTATATGCATTTTAGAAATAGTAACAGAAATACATGGTGTTTTGAGGGTTCTCATTCTTTTTGAATGTATTCCTCCATAAATATGCTATTATGAATATATGAATTACAGTCTTAATTCACAAAAGCAAAGAAATACAAGAAAATAAACAAGAAATGTAATTCACTTAAAAATGGAAACATTCATTGTGCTTAAGAGATTTCTAAAAGTTCATACATTGCTATGATTTTGACTAAACCTCTAGCTAGTTTGAAATTTATTTCAGTTTAAAATGTCAGTCATTTTTTGTAGTATATAATGTTTATTATATAACTGATCCTTAAGCTTCCCTCAGGTTTATAATTCTAGTTGCTGTTTTTAACAGCAGGAGACTGCTGAGTCTTAATAAAAAACTTCCAATGAAGAGTCCAAATAAGCTTGTCTGGAGAAAAAAGAGATCTTAAAACAGAATGAAAATGGAAAATAAGAGGACAGATGCTAATATGTTGGAAAGACTGAAACCTTAAAAAGAATCTTGGAGTCTTTCTGCAACTTGATATATAGCAACCAAACTGTCATTGAAAAGGGAAGGATTGACCTCACAGCATATCTACTATATATTTTTGTGCACCTTTGGTAACTGTGTAATTTATGATAGTATCTCGACATTGATTGTATGTTACCACTAATGCTTATTTACTATCCATGGTGTGGCACCGAAGAATTTCTTAAAAGTCTCTCATCTCATTTGTAGATCCAATTCTTTGTGGTCATTTACCAAATTTTATGAGGCAAATATGTACTTTTTCGTTTATTTATTTTACAACAGTGCATGAAACTTACCAAACCCAACTGGCTAATCTCTTCAAAGGCATACATGCTAAGACCCAGGCTCAGCTAAGTCCTTGAATGTGCTTTACTCTACTTCCATCTGGAAAAAAGCATTTGAGTACTTGTGACTTGATTATTTATAGAATGTTTTTTTCTAGTCAGGCTGGAAGTTGCAACAGAAACGTTCTCAAGACTGTGAGTCATTGGGCCTTGTTGAGTCACAGGTAATAAACAGGATACTGCTAATATTGTACAACATTTAATCTTAAAGTAACATTTTAAAAAGCACAGTTCTCCTCCTCAGAAGAGAGCAACATGTATTCAAAAAAAGGAGGCAATGGTCCAAATGAAGTCAGGGGTTTTCTGCTATGCTGATAATGTTTTGAAACTTGCCATGTCTAACCACACTGAATATAAGACAGCTTTGGTAGACAAGGCCACAGGCTACTTCGAGTAGTCATAATCATTACAACTTAACAGTTCTATGTGATCTTTAGATTATTTTGGAATTCTTAATTGCACTGACAACAAAAAAGCTCCCTATGAAACTTAGGTCTATTACTTTAAGAAGGCTTAACCGGCGACTTGCATAGGTAACAAACAGAGGAAGAGAGACTATAATTCTTGGAACTGGAGGTGAAATATGACAGTGTTAACAAACTAGGTATTCACATTTTTAAATGTATTTTAAATTACATATCTAGAACTTTGTAACTCCAGAATTTCATGGTTTTTTGCAGGTAGCAAGAATTATTAATAGATATGGAAACCTTGAGGACAAATTTTGAGTATATTAAAGCCAAAGGGGAAAGTTCCTTACCTCCAGTGGCAGAATGTTTGAAACCCAGCTATTTATGCCATCTTTTATCTTCCTTGTAGATTCTGTATTGGTAATAGTTTTTCTCACTTTTTCACATTGCCTGTGCCAAGGCATCTTGGTAAATTTTGAGATATAAAGTGATGTTTTGATACTTATTCTAATAACCCTTTGAGAAGTAGTTTCAAGATTTACCTAAAATTGAAAAATAAAGCAAATGTTATGATAAAAGCTTCTAATATACTTTGTATTTTCAGCTATAAAATCCAACCTTCCTCAGAGACTTTGTACACCAAACTAGTCTGTGGTTGTTAGTATTGCATATTCATGAAACCTGTTATAACTTTAGAAAATATTTAAAGCATGTGTTTGGATATTTTCTGCTACTTCCTCGTTCTCAGAGGAAGCACTGGATATTGCATAACACTTTTTTAGAACTATTTATTTTTCTTAGAGGAGAATAAGTCTATGATGACATAAACACAAGGAGATCAATTAGGACCACACTCTGGAAAAGGGAAGAACTTGTTCAGCACAGTTTGTTTTCTATGATTTTGATTTAGACACAAGATATTCTCATTATCCAAATCCGATTTGACTGGTAATAAATTAAACTAATTTCCCTAAGTCTGTTTTGCCCATGACAGTAATTGGTGAGTGATCTCTCCCTGTCCTTATCTTGACCCACAAGCCTTTTGTTTTATCTTCTGTCCCCTGTCCAGCTGAGGAGGAGGAGTGATAAAGTAGCTTTGGTGGGCAGCTGGCATCCAGCCAAGGTCAACCCACCACAAACACTACTTCCAATGAAAACTGATATTTTGAGACTACTTACCTCAATGTAAATTATGAAGATTACTTTTATTCTGTATCTTCAGAGTTCTTAGATTTTCCTGAAGTCTGGACACAGTCTAAATCTGGATACAGTCTAAAGCTTAATAAAATGTACTTCAAAGATGTCCTCCTCCCATTAGACAAAATACATCTGATGTACTGGCAACATAAAAATAGAGTGATTTATTAGAATTGTGTTTAAAAATTAAAACTATTAGGCATTTTACTTACCCCATCAGAAGTATCTGATTTTTTTGAAGACACTAGAGATGTCTTCCAAATCAAAATCAGTTCTAAGTTTTTTTCAAAGTTTCTGAAGGAAGAACATTCCCTTAATGAAAATGCCAAACAACTTTTCTGCAATGTTTTTCAGTAGCTCACAGTTTCCCCTTCCTTTGTGAAGATCTCATTTTAATTAATCCTGTTTGGAAGCTCATGCAATGTACAAAACCTGACTGTTCCTTCAGCTTTTTTACAATATTTTGTATCTTACATGGGTAGAGGGCTCACTTCAGGAGAATAGTGGTAGCTTAATCTGTATAATTCAGAGTTGTTATGCATCTATAAAAAGCCTTGTTATTGCTCAAACTTTATTGCAGAGGTGACACGACTGCATAAATAACCCTAAACACGAATTTTGGCTAGATTAGTGTTCATCTGGCACCTGTAATAGCAACAGAGCCACCTCCATAGTATCATGCTTTATATTCACTTTCTGAAACAACTGCATCCCTTTAAAATCTGTAGTCATTTTCACAGTAAGAGCATTTTCCCTCCTTTGTCCATTCTGGTTTCTTAACAATACTTTGTTAGGATTGATCAATACTTTCATAATGTACCTAAGAAAAATTCTTATTTATTTCCAGCCATTTCACACTAGAAGACAGCAAAATTATGGGAGTTTATGGCAGATGTATCATGCTCTAGCTTCCCCAAAGACAAACTCTACTCAGACTACATGGAAAGTTTTTTCCCAGATTCCTTTGGGATTTTGCCTGAACTACATAATTCATTCACCACATTTTCTCCTAAACCAGGCTCTCCAGCATCACCATTTTGAAATCCTAAGTAGCATATCTTTTAACCTAAATAGAACTAAGACAATTAAGTTTCTTAAAGGCTATATATAGCATTTGTAGATATTAGAAGCGACAATCATCCCAAGTGTCCCCAGACTTACGCAGCTGGATGTCTAAACTCAGGAGGCTGCACTAGTAGCCAAATGAGAGTCATGATGTCAGGTGAGCAGTTGTCCCACCAGGGCACATGGAGCTTTTGCTTTGGAGACAGCAGCTATCTTCTTTTTTTCCTTAAATGTGGAGGGCAGCTATTTGGTAGTCACTTGAGATAACAAGTGATAGAGTTCTCCAGTGAAAAAATAGTACTTCTTGTTTAATTCTACACAATCTTTTATTTTCCAATGGTTCAGGATAGGTACAACTAAAAGAACATACAAAGCTCAGACTCATTGCTGTATCCCACAGCCCACTGTCATTTCCCACTTCAGAAGGAAGAGTGTGTTTGGTCCATGCCTTGGCAAAGTAAAGCAAAGCAGCAGTGTTGTGATCACCTCTGTGCATACCTGGGATAGGGTGGTAGTGCAATAACTAACAGTTACGGCCTCAAAAGAGGCTGGCTAGAATATTCTCAGTGTGATGTTTTTGAGCTCATGATATGCACGCATGCCAAGAGTGCAGAACATATCTCAGCATGATGATCACTGTAAGGCAAATATCTGTTTCTTTTAATATTATTTAATGTCATCTAAGTCTGAAATCTGATTTCACTTATACAAGCATAACTTGAATCAGGAATGAGATCAGATTTTGATCCAAAATCCAATAGACTGCAATAATTCTATCAGTTACAGCTCAAAATTGAAAATTACAAGCTATACACACATAAAGCACAGATCTCAGCTGTCTTCTAGATGCTCATGTTTGTATGGAAGTTTTACCCTTTGATAGAAGGGGAAGCAAATTATTTGTCTAAACTTTGAGGTCACATGTAGGACACGATTTCTTTCTACTTGAGTGGATCAGTGTACAAATAGGAAAAATGTGAACAGACCAGGAAGAAAAACTTTTGTGTTGTTTCTGCACTGAGATGCGTGAATATACTACTTTTAGACCTCAGGAAATTATACCGGGTGGGGAGGTGAGGTGGAAAGAGAGGAGCTTTATCTGTTTTTCAAGGATAAACTGTATAAATGCTTTCCAGAGGTCAGAGACCTCTGTACAACAACTTTTGCTCAGACACTACTTCTTAAAACCAGCAAGAGAGTTTATTAAATGAAAAAACTACAAATTTATGTGTAAATTTTTAAATGGCAATATGGCAATAAAAGTATCCAAGAGTCATAGATGTTTTAAATAAGAACCTTTTAGGATTCAATTCTTCTTTCTGTTGTTTTATAACATAAAGTTACTAAGACTTGGGTTTTCAGGAGTTACCAAACCTTTGTCTTGAAAGAGGACAACATACAGCACATTCAAAATTTCAGTATGGCCTGATATAAGGTTTGGTTTGTAGCAACAAAATGCATGAGTTGGTTACAAAATTTTCAACTACAGATCCTGAACCTACACCTTGCCTAAGAATACTTGGCTTTGAATTCTTTTTTATTTTCATTTCTAGTTCTTATTCATACATGTATATGGGTATTTTCATAATGGTGAGTGAAAAGCGTTTTAACTTAATCCAATAACATGTGTACAAATATCTTAAAGGACAGTAGTATATTAAGGTTATTTCCTTGTTAAAAAATATTTGCTGATGTAGGTACATTTTTAAAATGTATTCTACATTTTTATCTGTAACATAAATTGCATTTTGCATATCCAAAGATCCAGCCTATGCTTACTTGTATAATATGTGACACGAAAAATTCACATGCAATTCAGAAATTCAAATGTGTGAAGGAGATGCAAAGCAGGCCCAAGCATGTCAAAGTGCAGGATTTGGGTTATCATTCAGTCTTAGGGGAAACTGATTGGCAACATATGCTGGAAGATGTTTAATTAGTCAAGAACTAAAGTGAAACACGAGGCTATGTGAAGGATATGCTGCTTCCATTTTTAAAAAAGCAAGAGAAGTATCAGCAAGTGTTCTGAAAATCGCTGAATTAAAGTGCAAGGAGGGATATCAGCATATCTTCTGGTCCATCCCATTGCCTTGCCTACAGGTGGGGTTAATAGGTTGTGGTCAGTTGACCCTGGCTGGATGCCAGGTGCCCACCAAAGCTGCTCTATCACTCCCTCTCCTCGCTGGTCAGAGGAAAAAAGATATAATGAAAGGGTCACGGACTCGGATAAGGACAGGGAGGTCATTCACCAATTACAGTCATAGGCAAAACTGACTCAACTTGGGGAAATCAGTTTAATTTATTACCAGTCAAATCAGAGCACCATAATGAGAAAATAAATAATAAATCTTAAAAACACCTCCCCCCACCTCTCTCTTCTTCTGAGGCTCAACTTTACTCCCAATTTGCTCTACCTTCTCCCCCCAGTGGTGCAGGGGGATGAGGAATGAGGGTTGCAGTCAGTTCATCACGTGTCTGCTGCTCCTTCCTCCTCAGGGGAAGGACTCTGTTCCCCTGCTCCAGCCTGGGCTCCCTCCTACAGGAGACAGTCCTACACAAACTTCTCCTTGACTCCTTCCCATGGGCTGCAGATCTTCATGAACTGCCCCAGTGTGGGTCCCTCCCACGGGCGCAGCCCCTCAGGCACAGACGCTCCACAGACCTTTCCATTCTGTTATTATCAGTAATGGTGAAAAGCATAATTTATATTCCATTGCTTGCCTATAACTTTTTTACACACCAGCCTATTTGTACTCTTTCGCATATTTGATAGCCAGGAGGAAAGTAGTAAAATATAACAATATTCAAAATAGTCTCCTCTTCTGTGAGAGATGTGCTCATGATATTTGATCACAAGTGTTCACATAAACGTGTGTAATAGCAGAGTGGTCTGAATCAGAAGAGCATGTTCTTCACATCATTTACCAGGTAAGAAAAAGGAAAGGTCTGCACTGATTCTGCCACAGCTCTGATCACTTGCTCCATTACTAAAGGAGGTCCATGGGTCAGGTACTGAAATGCACACTGTGAAGCTAGTGTTCTCGCTCATTTTAAAGTGTGAGTTCTTAGATACTGACACTATTTCTAGAGATAGAATCCAGAACACCTAAAAATCTTCCAGGTTCTCAAGAGGCAAGAGTTTTGCATTGAAGGGATAAAGCTGACTGAAAACGCTGTGTACACAGGTCTTTTCCTAGTCATTCATATTACTTATAATCACTCTCCAGTCTGGAGTATTTTTCCTCCCTTGAGCAAAACCACTGCTGATGTGGCGTGGCCTCCATCACAGATTCTACCACTTTAGTTTATTCAACACTTTAGACTAGGGCAGTCCTTTAACTTCCACATGTATTTAATAGAGCCATAACCACCTTCCTGCCCTCTCTGTAGATTTCTTTTATACTTAATGGTACTTTAAAATAACTTTTTTTTTGTTTTACTATCAGTTCAAAATGTAACCAAAATCATGAGGGCCACCAACATAGTTTATAGAATATGTATATATATATGTATATAGGGTGTTTAGAATTTAACCTCTGGTACTGAATTGCATGGGTTTCATCTGAAGTGGGATTCGATTGTAAAGGGGGTCAGGGGAGGAAACAGGAAGCTAAGACATCTGTAATTTTTATTGACTCACACCCAACAACAGTGAGACAAATTTTGTGTCACTGCCTACAATGAAGAACTCTGCTTGACAAAGAACTGAAAAGTATCTCCCTAAGTACTTCTCAGTCCCAGGAAAGAGAGAATTGGAATGTTTTATTCATCTCCAGGCTTTTCTTCAAAACTTATACACAGAGAAAATGAAGAATTCAACACGCCACTGAAGTCCTGCTTTGGACGTGCACAAGCATCCTCAGTGTCACCTGAGGTTTGTGTTTTGTTCTTTTGATTCTGTGGTTTCCTGAATAAAAGGCCTTCTGCAAAAATGCAAAACTGTAGATCAACTTTCAATACGTATCTGTGGCCTGGCTGTCAAAGAAAGGAGATGGCTCTCCGAAGCTCAGTTCCTTTTAACTCTAACTACCAATTTTTCCAGAAATTTCTAGACAGCTTATACTGAACAGCAGTTGAGCTTGACTGCCAAATTTACTCCAGTTTTGGAGTCTTACACATGCAGTTACTTTTGGGAAACCTCAACTAAACAATTGGCATTTAATTTTCTTGGCAATTGAGCTCTATAATCTGAGACAGACTTCGCTACTTTATTGAAGGTGGTGAGCTGTCCTTTATTGGGAATGTAATGCAAATACTAGGCTCTAAAATTCTGTTCAGAAATTATATAAAATGCTTGTTAATTTCATTTCAGTGAATTAGAATGTGGGAAGGAGAGAGTTGTCTTCCACTGTTATGTGAGAATTTGTATTGGAGAGTACGGCTTACTCCACTTAAAGGCAAGTGAAATATGTTTTTTTCTGTCATTTGTGTAATATATTGTAATCTTTATAGTCTTTCTGATATTTATGGAAAAAAATTTTGCAAATTTATCTGTGTTGGGAACTGAGCGTATGAAGTGAGCCGTAAGACCAGCCCATAATGAATATTTGCAGTTACACAAAATTTAAATTCTTCTATTATTCTCATCCCACCCAGTTATCTTTTTTTTTCTTTATTTTTTTTCCCCAGCATACAACTTGTGCAATAAAAAGAGGGACAGTGCCACAAGAGCTATAGTATGTTACTTCCATCTATTAGTGGATTTGTATTCATTTCGACAACAAAAGTGTACATTCAAAAGCCATAAAGATACAACGAAATATTTTCTCTCCTTTCAGTGGTTATCTAAAGTTCAGCATTTCTATCTATGTAAACAGTGTTTTCCTCTCTTATAATCTCCTCCCTTAAAACTAATTAATGGACTAGCCCATAATTATATGTGCTTCCTATTCCAGTAAAGAGGAAGGAAACTTCCAAATCAGATGGACGTCAATTGGGCTGCAACTTCTGTTGAATAAATGTGTATCTACAGCAGGAAAATCTCTTCTATTGCCAAAACATGGATAGGAACTGGTCTTCCTCTCTTTAATGGGCAATCTAAAGGTCAAGAGCCTGAATGGAGACAAATAGTGACATTATGCCTGATGATTACTTTCTTGATTTGAAATGTAATACAGGAAGTCACTGAAAGCTGCCTGCAAGCTGATTATTACTATTCCATTGCCCCCCTGTCAACAAAAATCACCCACATAGAGATATCTTTACCTGGAAAATAATAGTTGTAATGAAAACATTCTAAGAAATAATTTTCCCACACAGTAGAGTGGAAAAATTGTTTTCCTTTCCATACAGAGAGTTATATATAAATCCATAAAGATTTAGAGTAAGGGGCAGTCAGAAAATTTAAAAATTTGTCATTATGTTTGGATTATGGTCATGCAAATCTAATGGCAACAGTACATGAAGTGATCATGCTGGTTTGAATATTTTCAAAAATAAATGTTCTGAAGGATTTCCTTAAGAGAAAATATTTGTAAAATATATTTATTAATTCACAGTGTTTAAATACATTCTATTTTGAAATAAAGAAAAAAGATAATTTGGTATCCAGCTCTTTCCAGACTTCATCTATATTTAGTCACTCCCTCGGCTGTATTAAGCTTTTCTATGGGTTGGGCCAATCAGTTTCATCCCTGCTACACAGAGTACCACCATGTAAATTCTTGTAGGATTTTTGCATCTGCATTAGTTTTACTAGCTCACCAGGGAAGTCCAGGAGTTTCAGTATTGCTTTTAGGGAACAATAAAGTCAATAATTAATCACTTTTTACTTGATGATGCTCTCATTTGTAACCTTCTCTTATGCCTGAAAAATACAATGTCCATGATTTCCTCACTTCCTATTCTAATCATGTCCAATTCTGTATCCAGGATGCCAGGAATAAGTCTCTGAAAAAGTGTTTTCAAGAGTTTTTGGCCTCTTTTCAAAACTCATTAAGGTTCAGTTGGAACTGCACTGTCATTGACATTAGGAAAATCAAGTACTGTAAGAAGAGAAACTCTGATAAACTCCCAAGTTCCTGCTATTTGACCCAGTAACACCCTTTGTTAAGGTAGCAGTGGTCTTTGTGAATGCAAATGACTTATGCATAAGATTATCACAGAGGAGTCAAACTTCATTATTAAGGATAGACCCCCACTACTGGATCACATTAGCAGCACTTCTATGCCCACATGCCTCTGGTTGTCGCTGGGTTTTGGAAATGAGCAACAAAATTCCAACAACAAACTTGGAGTTTGAGTGAATGACAAAACATATAAATAAGATGTATATGGAACTCATCTGAATCCCCGATCTTTCCATCCAAACTAAAAGCCAGGCATTCAATTATTTAGTAATTAATATGATAGTTCCACAATATGATGACTTTCACATAGTAAGCTTGGGAACAGCTCTCATACAAACCACTTCTGCTTTTCCCGCACTCCCCCAAATTAACAATGTATTCAGAGTTTCAATTCAGCAGCGATGAATTTTTATGATTAAAATACAGACTCCAGTCTTATAGATGAGAAAACTCAAGAAACTTTCATATTTTGTGTCTATTTAATTATCTCATAATAATGTATAAGGTTTTATTAGTTTTCAGATATGTGGGTTAGATGTGTTTATAAAGCCTTCTCAGTTTTTTTTTAAGATGATAAAAAAATGGGTTGTGCAGCTCTGAGACCTCCCACCTTCACTTTCAGTTTACACTGTTCTTCAGTTAAATCTGATAACAAGCTCAAATGATAAGCAAGAACTTGGCTCAATAGGACATACTGCTGTAGTCTGAAAAGTAGAGATCAGACTTAGGACTGCTAGAAAAAGCAAAGTTTCTTTCTGCAGGGGAGGGAGTGTTCTTTTCTAGTTGGATTCTTAACATACCTGTGTTCTTTAAGTACTCAGTTCTTATTCTCCTGGTGAGCTAGCTGACTTATTTGATGGGGCAATATGAGTTAAGAACAGAGCACAGTGAGAAGGCAAGCACTGTACAACATTCTTCTCCCCAGAACTGAAAATTCAGGAGGATGGGAATTCATAAGGTATTGCTCTATTTAGAATAAATGCCAGCAGCCTAAAAATTTCCCTGTAGTACAGCCTTAGCTCTCAGGGTTCATATTTTGATTGATCAGGAAAGGCCAACAGTTTTCAGAGGAAAGCCAGTTAATAAATCCACTGCCTACATTTATCTTTCAGAGTATTTCACAGCCTCTCAAATTGCTCGTCTCCCTCTCTGCATTTATTATGCACTGGGAACTCACAGAGTCTGAAGGATTGGGTCTGGCGGAGTGCCCTGGGCTCTCCTCTGAACGACAGCTCTGTCTGGAGGGCAGAGGGCAACGTAGCACTACCGTAGGAATGTTTTTAACAACTGGGCTGTGTTTTCCTGCTCTTTTTCTCTATCCAGCCAGCACTCACATTCTGGGGGTGTGTGAAATACAGATTGCAATTATAGTCAGATGCAATTTCCCATCATTTGGGGTTTCACGAGCATTCATCAGTTTGCATACTTGTTTGGCACTGATGAGCTGTTAATCAAAGGTGAGCTTTTAGTGCTGAGGCTTTCAGGCAATCTTGACATTACAAACATCTGCCTGTGCTTTAACACCTGTGCACTCACAATAGCTCAGCACCTGCTAGTGTCCCTGCAGTGTGATTTATGGGCCTGGTTAGAGGATACCAAGGGCTTTCGGTGTCTCCGACCGGCGGCACGCGCGTGCTGCAGTGCGCAGCAAGGTGGCGGGGCCTCTCTCCCACTTGGGCAGTGCAGCCAGAGGTCCCAACGCAACCCGGTGGGCGCTGCAGCTTAGAGCCACCCCTCTCCTCCGTAGTTTCCCATCCCTCTGGTGCTGTGAGGGGAAGCCTGGCGCTGCCCCATGCCAGGGAGCGCAAGGCTGTTGGAGGGGCTTGAAGCCGGCGACAGGGGGGCACGGCACCAGCATGAAGCCCACTGGCAGAGCCTGGCCCGGCAATGCCGCTCTGAGGCGAGGGGTTGCCCTGAAGGGAGCCCAGGAGCCTCCAGAAAGCTCCCCCATGGTGGCATGGGTGTATGTGAGGGATTTCCCCTGAGCTCTACGTGTTCCTCCCG
Source organism: Podiceps cristatus (assembly GCA_000699545.1). Lineage (NCBI taxonomy): Eukaryota > Metazoa > Chordata > Aves > Podicipediformes > Podicipedidae > Podiceps > Podiceps cristatus. Next base: position 23,356 of record JMFS01116882.1, read on the forward strand.
TCTGCTCTCATTGAAACTTACTGTAGCGTACATCTGACTCTATACTTCTCTGGGTACCATCTGATGGGGTGATTTGAAATGGCTGTTGAAGAAACTCATGTCAGGTGAGTAAATGTGCAATGATGTCTGTTTTTTAAAGGTTAGATGGTATTCTCCAAAGAGCTTGCCTTGCATGCATAACCAAAGTGGCACCTCAAGACTATAGGCCCCAAAGATGTCGAGGCATCCAGCATGTGCCTCTGTAGTCTCAGCCCGAGGTGACACACAGTGTTTTGAGATATTCTGAAAATCTCAATCCTGATACATATAAAGCTTTAATTTAGTTTGCTATTGGTCATACTTAAAATGGCAATGTTACGAGTGAGGTGTCTAATTCAGATGGCAATAATCAGATATTTTGCCTCCTTAGAATACATGCAGCTAGGAATTTCTCCTCAGTTATACTTTCATGGTAGAATCCTGTTGGCAACAGATTGTAGCCTTCTCTCTGTGTGAACTGGGTCTAGAAGGTCTAATCTTTGTGGTTTCAGGACACTGCAAAGCTCTTTAATCATTAGCCCTTTTGGATTTTTTTTTTTTTTTTAATTAATCGACCACTGATTTTATGTGGCATTAACACTCATTCAGTAATCAGAATGGGGTGTGTGATAGTTTCTAATTTCGACACCAAGAAATAATTCTTCGCTTGTTTTTATGACTCAGTACAGAGATGATTAAAAACTGCTTTCTATAATTTCTAAGAAATTGTAAGATTTGTTGTGTTTTATTATACAAATGGCTATTAAACCTACTTATTTTGGTAAAGTATGTCAAAATGTTTACATAACTTATTTTTCATATTTTACTTACAATGTACCACTAAAGAAATAATACTTGAGTGACATTAAAATCTAAATGGACTGTACATCTACTAGCTCTTCAGAACAGCTGTGAGAGAACTACACCTGCTATTGTTTTTTGAGGATTTTTCTTTTTCTAGCCTTCACTGTAAAGTTTGTATGAGTCACTCCTTCTAAGTGAGAAATCTTCTGGTTTAGAATCAGAAAGCCAATCTGTCTCTTCCCAGCAAAATTAAAAAATCCAGAGGCATGCCAAGACAAAGCTATTCTGGTAAGATTAGTAATCCTAAAAGCTGGTAAAGCTGGTTAAAACTCTGCCACTAAAACTTCAATTAGATGCCACTGAAGATAGAATAGTACTTATCGAACATAACTGAGGCATCCAAAGTGCAGATAAATTCCTCTTCAAAAATAAAAATGATTGTATTTATTTACTCTGTACTTTCCCACCTCAGATAACTATTTTTCTATGCCCCGTCATAAATATTTCAGTTGCTAAAATATCTTCAACCAAGGGCTGAAGGGCTGATGCAACAGGAGATAATCTATGTTCTAACACTGGACACATATCAATCTCAGCCTAAATGGAGAATTCACTGCAACTGTGTTGTCATTAGAAAGTGAGAGGACTGCCAGCCCACTGTACCACTCACGACTCTAGCTAAAACTGTTCCTAGGAAACACCACCTTCCTTTCATGCTCAGTTTTGGGAGAGATCATATCTCTGGGGAGACATCCTTTCAAGATTCTCTGCTTCACAAGCAGCAGAGAAGAGCGCAGAGTAGATTTAATGGAACTAATCAAAAGGCCGAGGCAATATACATGCAGACTGGAGCTGCATAAAAACAACGCATGCTTATTCTAACAAAGTGTTCTTATCAAAACAGAGTGGCTACATGCAGACTGCTGGGTGGGAATGGTGCTTGCCATTTTTTAACTATCAAACTCTGCACAGAAATCAATTGTTTTTTATCAGCATACAATTGTGCTCCAGTTCCCAGGCAGGTTGCCAGACACTCCTGAATTTACTGGCCATTGTGAGTGGTGGGAATAGGGAATGCAGTGGAAGTGAAGATGAATCTGTGACATTTAGGAACGTAAGGCTGGTTTAGGAAGCTAGTGTAGACAGGAAAATCCCTTTCTTCAAATTTCAGTGTACTTTGGGTTAGTATTTATATACTGGAAAATTATTCAAATGGTCATTATGAAGGTCTGTCCTGGTTTCGGCCAGGACGAAGCTAGTTTTGTCTTCAGCAGCTCCTGTGTTTGGATTTAGTGTGTGAAACATGGTGACAATGCGCTGCTGTTGTTGGTTGCTCCTGAATGATCAAGGACATCTTGCAGTTTCCCAGGTTTTGCTGATGTGCAGGTGCAAACACCTGGGAGGGGCACAGCCAGAATAGTTGATCTAAACTGGCCAAAGAGAGTGTTCCATGCCATAGGCGGCATGGCCGGTATGAGTGAGGGTCAGCCATTGCCACCAGGCTCTGGTTCCTTGTTTGGTTTGCTTTTTGTTCATGTTCCCTTCTTGTTACCTTATTTTTGTTTTATTTCATTTGGGCCTGTTTATTTGTCTGTTTGCTCCTTTGCACTCTCTCTGGAACTTGCTGTTCTGGGATGGCTGCGGGGGAATGTTCCAGCTCCCTGGCTGCTGCTCAGGGTGGGCTGTG